>BMAW01097518.1:4291-84836 GCA_019974015.1 Nephila pilipes
TACTTAAAGTTACAATTGTTTCTGAGAAATAACCAATATATCGTGATAACATTTATTCTGCATATTGAATGATCCTCATGTACATAATGTTATAAATTACAGATATTAATGTTGATTTGTTAAATTTCTTGAAACCATAGACTGAAGTAATCCACAGTATGCAAAAATGGAATTCAGTCTATTGAAATTTACAGTGACAGCCACAAAAATGTCAATAAACGTTTAGAGAAATATTTAACTCTGTATAGTAACTATGTACCGAAGTCTTTTTTAAAGATGAATAAGTCTTCTTTAGAAGTCTTATGTCTTTTCATTCAGAAATCTTAGGATGGTGAATATATGTAGGAAAATTTTAAATCTTAAGAGGGTACCTATGTAAAACGTTTTAACTCTTAAGAAGTCTTTATTATTTCTTAAGATAGAAACATTTTTCAGTACATAAAATAGTTTCTATATCGATTATTTTTAGTAATATTCAAAACTTTATGATCCTATGGGTTAATTCAATACACTGACTCCTAAAATCAGACAAATCAATATTATTAGCCTCAATTTACAACATCATGTACATTATTATCAATTAATATGCAAATAAATTAAAATCCAGATATCTCAGTTACTTCTTAGTAATAATTAAAATTTTATGATATATTATTACGAACGTCACATTTTCATTTATTCTGTTTTGTGTCCTTTTATTTTAAATAATTATAAATTATATATTTATTATATTCATTTATAGGAGTTATGTGTTATTATAACATAAGTTTATTTATATGATCTAAAATAATCTTATGACAATGGAGATAGATTAATTATATTTGGTTAAATATGACATTTATAAGAATGCTACATTTCCTTTTTTTTTTTTTTTAAAAGAAATACTAGTTTTTCTTAATTGTAATGCATTGACATAATAAGTTTGTAAAGATATAGAATAAATTTATACAGTAAAATGTAATATAGCGAAACACTTATATGATAAAGTAAAAGAAACTTTAATTAATGAAATATTATTCATTTGAATAAATGCGGAGACATTTCCTTGCAAAATTTTCCTATGTTTCCAAAAATCATGAGCCATCCTTTACTCTACTGAGAATCATGTAAGGGTAGTTTATAATTACAAAGCATGTTGGGTCACTAAACATTTGTAAACAGCTACGTTTCGTCCGTCAAGTTCGATTAGACCCTAATTGATTCGTATTTATTCCAAATATTAATAAATATTTTTGAAAAGTTTAATTTCATTATTTTTTGTTTATTAAAATAGAAATTATATTTTATACCCATTAAAACTAACCCTCTTTTATGATTTTCTTTGTAAACTAATCTAATAATTTATTTTCACTAGAACTTTTGTGGAAGATGGGTCTGTTAATGTGTGATATGAGAAAGAAGCAGTAATGTAAATGTAAATTAAGTAACATAGCGATAATTGTAAACTTATTAGGTACTACTTTAATCTTATGACTTATTTTCAAATTATTTATATATATATATATATATATATATATATATATATATATAAATTGGTTTCACAGTCATCACATATAACGGGATTTATTCCTGAAAGTAAACATGTATTTTATCTGTACGCTCTTTAGATACATTCCAAAGAATTGACCGTTTATTCTGAATCATGTATGATTTGGGTCATTTTTAAAGAAATAATTCTGTGAATGTATATAACACAAAAATATTTGACTAAATTTCTTCATAATAGTAAATCTAGTAATTTAACATCACATGAATTATTGATATTGTTATATAGCAGCTAAGTCTTAGAACTTTCAGAGATAAAATTCTTTGTTTTGATTATTTACATGAAAGGAATTATGTTATAATAGTGAAATATAATTATTAAACATTATAATATTCTTCAGTACATCAGAATCATGCAATTTGAAAGTTAGTTTATAGTATAAAGAGAAGGGTTTCAAAAGAGTTAAATGAATGTAACTTCCCGTGATTTCAAATTTATTGATTTCATTGATTATTTCCATTCTATTCCTGGCAGCATTTTCTGAAAGCTACGTAATATTGAAATAAACTCATTTTGATGGAAATGTTAGTAAATAATGCTTCGGGAAAGTAATGTTTATTTGTACTTATACCTTGGCCTTCCAGCTCTTTTACATGCCTTGCGTAATCCCATTTAGACCTGAGTACACCTTTTAAGACCATAGCAAATCAAATTGCAGAGGCGAATTTAAATCCGGTCACGGATATACAGTTTAATCAGCATTGAAACAAAACGAGGAAGACGATTTAGGGAACTACATAGGCTCCTTTTATTAACTTAGACTGTAGGCAGATCTTATTTAAAGTGTTGCAAGGAGTTGTATTCAATTACTGTTCTGGAGGGACATCCTATTAATTGGATGTGATTTCGTTCAAAGTGGTTTTCCGATTTGAAACCTAAACTCTGGATACAGCACTGATCATCCTTGAGGAAATAGATTGGGAAAATTAACACGCTCCTTTTGGATGAAATTTAATAAAATTCTGATTCTAGCTCAATGCCTTAGTCTTATTCAGTTATGATCAAGATGTGCTGAGACAGACTCCGTAATTTATGGAAAGTAAATAAAGTGGAGTTTGGATTATAACTTTCAAAAAGTGACTACAAAAATTAAGTTAAAATTTCGTGCTGTTAATTTTGAAAGATATTTGATATGATTTATATAATACCTTATTTTCTTTATAATTGTTACCAATCCCAAAGTACTTTGTAATTTTGTTGAACAAGCATTTATTTAAAATTCTTAAGCATTTGAATGTAGTACTATAGAATATATTCCATAATAAAGGACTAAATATTGTTGATACAATGGCTTTCATGTACTTGAATTTAACTGAAACAAAAAAAATCTATAAACTGGTTAAAACATTTTTATCTAGCTTTTAATACATTTTCCCTTTTGTGGGAAACATAAACTATCATGCAGATTATTCCTGGGGAGGAAGAACAAGAAATCATAACATAAACTTAAGTAAAATATACATTGTGAGTCTACCTTTAAATTATACAACTACAACTTGTGTACAGTATCCATAATGCATACAAAGTTTGCTTAACTCTGTTATAGAAAATAGTTTTATGCATATGTAGTATAGCGCCTTTTAAGAAAATAAATTTTGCTTTTGAAAAGGTCCAGATTATTTTTTTCACTAAAACAGTAAAAAGTAAAGAACTAAAAATTATTAAAAAAATACTTGGTCTTCTTAGCTTTTGGAATTAAATTTTTATTTTGATGAATCAGTATGTAACTTGAAAATTACATGAAACAATGGAATGTATTACTGAATGATATCTAAAACTGAGTTATAACACATATTTTCATTTGTCTAACTCAAACATCTCTGAAACAAATGTATATAGTCGTATTTATACTAAGAATGCATGTTTCTTCATAGTTTATTTTCACTTTTGTATTATAACAAAATATACACCCAAGATAACAATTTCAAACTTGATACATCCTATACGTTTACTCATCAGTAATTCAGTAATAGTAAAATATGTATTCAAAATTTAAAAAAAAATGTGTTCAAACTATGTTGTTGAGTTCATTGCAGCCCAGGTGAACATAAATAATGGAGATAAATGGTAGCATTCAGCTGAACACGATAATAAATTATACTTTTGCCTTCAACAGCTATTTTAAGACTATCAGCTTTTGTTTGTCTTTTTACAATTTATTTATTAATCAGTGAAAAGTTATATGCATTTTCTACATTAAATCTTCCTGAATAGGATTTATTTTATTTGTTACGAATTTCGTTTATCTCAAGAAAGTGATATTAAGATTAGTGGCTTTTAGGACATTACAAAATTTAAGAGAATCAATAACGAAGGGATGAAAATTATACGAAAAAATTTTATGCGTCTTTTTTTAAAAAAAAAGCAAATATAATGGATTGTAATACATAACTCCGAAATTAACAGGGATTATCTTCATTACATGATTATTTCCTTGTTTTATTTTCAGTTTCCCGGAATTAAAATACAACTGTTAGTCACAAAGAAGCACGAGGATATTCAGAGAGTAATTATACTTTTTGTAGCAAGTAAACTTATTGATGATCTTCCAAATTTAAAAGTACTGATCACTTTTTTTAACAAAAAGAAAATTTATCTGATATTAAAAATGAAATCAGTTATTTTTCATACAATGAATAATAAGGTGTAATTTTATTTGATTCATGTTTTAGGTTGTATGTAAAAAGTGAAATTCTAATGTTTAATAAAGTATAGCGATATTTATTGTGTTCAAAATATTGTAAATTATGTAAGGTTATACTTTTAAGCTATAAAATATGTTATATTTCCAATATTGTTTCATTTTATATCTATTCCAATTCAATAGAAAATATTAAAATTTTAATTTAAAAAAATTGTTTTTTTTTTGGGGGGGTCACTTAGAATTTGCTGTTTTTTTGAAAATTCATATTTTCTGACTGACCTCTCTGTATTGGTTAGATTTTTTGCAAATCTGTCTGATTTAGTAATTGTGGTTTTCATTTCATTTTTTGATAGTTGTAGCTTTATCTATTAAGGTCTTACGAGAGCTTTCAAACAAATCTTGTTCTATTTTGTAGAGTTACTGAAGGTATCATGAGTGTAGTTTTTGAGAAGGAAAGGAGAGAATTTACTTGCAACTATATGATTTATGTCACAAGTTTGCTATAGACAATTTTTAAAAGAGTTAAAATTATGGATAAAGAAACTCTTGGGATATATAAAACTAGGATAAATAAAGTAATATTTGTCTTCATGATAGTAACAATTATAATAATGATATAATTATTCAAGATATTTATTACAATTATAAAATCTAAGAATTAGATACTTAATTATTTGTTACATTAAGAGTTGTAAGATGTTCAAAGATGTACAATTTAATATTAAATCCATTTTTTTTTGCAAAACATATGTCTGTCTTTTCTTAGTGAAATGTAAAATTTATGATTATAAATATATCGGACAAACTTACAAAAATATTAATATACGTATTTATCAATATAGGTTTGATATGAATAACTTTAAGGGTAAGAAAAATTGTAGTAAAATTGAAATTCACCCCTTTTTTACTCATAAAGTTAATAGTGTAGAATAAACTATCATTAAGGATTTATCTATATATTTATAAACGAAGACTACGTTTTAATTTTTTTATATTAAAAGTTACATTATTTTATACCCATACAGTCTTAATGCTATGATTTTTAATAATAATATAATTCAAATTCCTAAGGAAAAAACAACAGAGAATATTTTTATGGGAACTGTAGTTACAATATGCTTAATATTTCAAATAATATTGATGATAAAAGAAAAAACAGAGGTAGAAAGGAAAAAACAAAATACCTTAAATAACAAATTTGATAAGGATTTCTATATTAAAAGTATTATTAAATTACTTTAATATTTGTAACTAAAATAAGTTTAAATTAAGGTATATTTCAAAGTTAATTTCGTCCTTATTATTGTATTATTTATTAATGTTTTAAACAAAGGCTATATGACCAGTATGTCTTATAGCTGAGTATTTTAATTTTTAAAAGACTGTCGAAAAAATTTCTATCGAAACTACTTCCAGTAACTTAACTCTTTAAAAATTTCTTTACATGCAGAAGTCGAGATAAATGTTCCCTCAACATCGAATTCTCTGATTTGTATCAATTTAAGACTTATTCACTTATTAATGATATTTTAATCTTAGTAATTTCCTAAAACGTTTTTAACAATACATAGTTTATTTGGGATAATTGTTCTTCCATAGGTGAAATTGTTTGATACTTTAATACAGATATTTTATATTTTTGATGTTATGTATTAATATTTCAACTTTTACCTATCCATAAGCTGTTTCATGCGAAATCAAAATGTTAAATTGGTAGTACTGAGGGGTTCCTAAATACAGAAATTCAAAGAAATGAATAAATCGATTATTTTCTTCCTCATAATTTTAGTAATCCTTTAATGAAAGATAAATAAAATATCAAATCCATGTAGATAAATAATACAAGTATCAAGTTACTAAGCTTAATGAAAGAAAAATAGTATGCCAAGCCAATATTATATTGAACATAATTTATATGGGGAAAACAGAAAGCAACATGAGAAGGTTGAAAGCATAGGGCAAGTTGGTACAGGAAAAATAATTTAATGATTTTCAATCTTTGTTACAGTTTTCCAGATTTCAAGCCAAATAAAACTTTAATAGAAATAATATAAAAGGACTTTTACTCTCTAACTCTTTCTTGTTAATATTATGTGAAAGGCTATGATAATACAGCTAAATGTTCATAAATCTTGAAGCCATAGGAAATTAATTTTTACTTTGAAAAATATAATGCATATTCAAAGGAAGCAATCCACCAACACTTTTACAAAGAGCAAGAACACTTCAAGTATGAATATACATTTGAAAACCCAACTATGGTTTGCAGAAACAGATTGATATGTATGCCATAAAATGACATTAGAAAATATTTGGCCTGCTCTGCATATATTTTGTGATGATGGTGCTAATGAGTTAATCTTCTAATATATTTTATATAGTTTCATTATTAGCAATTAATTCAATAAAAAGGCTAAAGGTGGTTGAGGAATTGAAACTAAAGATCCTTGAAAGTATAGATGAAATTCGCTTTTTAGATTATTTTAATACAATATTACAAATACATAAGGTCTTCAAAGATGTAATTAGGCAGATAATTAAACACAACATAAACTAAGTTTCAGGACAATCATTTGTTTGAATCAAAGTGTAGATTGATTTCTTAGATAGAATTTCGTTGTCAAAAATACAAGTGAAATTTAAGAAAATTAACAAAAAGTATTACGTTTTATGTGTTTCTTAAAGTATAACATAATCGTTCTATACATATTTTACGTAAATATATTTTCTAATCTATTATAAATTACTACACTCACTAGCACTACTAAAACTAACTACTAGTCATTTTCAGATTTCAGTTCACGGTTGTCCTTAGACAAAAACACATCAGGTTATTATAACAACAATATTTATTCATTACTTGCTACCACTCGTTTACAACAGCTCGGAGATTCAGGTCAGGTCTCAATCTGGGATCGTGTTTGACATCACTCTCCCTTTACAAATGAACGCCCTCTATGAAAGCAGGCTCTAAGTGGGAAAGTTAACAGTTGGCCATGTATACAAATTGTCCCAGTGACGGTTCAATTAACACAAGTCATTAATGACTGACACTTTAAAACCATTAATTATATTACACAAAATATCAGTATTTAAATTCCTCAAATACTTAAAATAGCAAATATCAATAATTACACAAACATCATTAGCAATTCTCAAATAACTTAAAATAGCAAATATCAATAATTATACACAAACATCAATACTTAAATTCTTCAAATGCTTAAAATAGCAAATATGTTGTGCACCGTATCAGTATAAGATTCCTCAATTACCTAAAATATGATATCAGTGCGGTAGCCCAGATAAGAATATCAATGATATTGCTGATCATTTTTACATAATCGCATATGTTTCCATAGAATTATCTTTCATTCACAACACATATAAAGAAAATCTTCTTTTTCTCTTAAGTAATAATTCTAATTTAAAGGCTTAAAACAAATCTTAGTTATCATACCAGTTCAAATATTTCTCTTTCATAACAAAATACTAGTACCAAAACACAAATA
Organism: Nephila pilipes; assembly: GCA_019974015.1. Taxonomy (NCBI): domain Eukaryota; kingdom Metazoa; phylum Arthropoda; class Arachnida; order Araneae; family Nephilidae; genus Nephila; species Nephila pilipes. Next base: position 11,994 of record BMAW01097518.1, read on the forward strand.
CTACTTCTCAACATCTTTTGGCATTCTTACATCACCTTTTCTTTTTCTTAAAATTACACTAAACTTCATATATTCATATCGAGATATCAACACAAATTATATTTCAAAATATTGGACTCATACATATTTTCTTATCAATATAATTTCAAGCATCGATTACCACATAAACAAATTTAAGTTCTCATATCTAACAAATTATATTTTCATACTTCAAAACATCCAGATATCCATATCCCTCATAAATGTTAAATTCCATACAGTTGTAAATATTAATTTTCTTTCTCCTTTTTAATTTTTACATTGACATCGAAAATAATTCTCTTTCATTAAACCTCATTTTCATAGAATGTAACTCTTATATAGACTCAAGGTTCACACATGAAACAAAGAAATTCTGTATATTTAATCATCAATAAATCTAAAATTCCTACAAAAGTCAATTTCCTAAATCATTTGCAAAATCACATTCTTATATCCTTACAAAAGCTTTGTTCCTAAATAAATCCTTACAAAATAAATATTTCATATCCCTAAATCTTTTATTTCTAATTCAATATATTCAAATCCTTACAAAATTATATTTCCCAATCATCACAAAATATAATAAAATATTCCCCATCATTACAAAATAAAATTCGTTGATATTGCCTTGAAATATAATTATTCTTCTCATCATAAAGATCCATAAACATAAAACTTTGTTGCTTTACTTAAAGATTCAAACCGTTTAATCACCAGCACTCATTAAGCTAACTCATTAGCATAAATTCCTTACACAAATAAGTCCTTTTCTATTTCCAAAATAGTGAAATCAAATAAACATCGTTGATATATTTTAAAATTACTTATCCTTGTCAAAACTAAATAAGAGCAATCTTAAAAATAACATTCAATCAATGGTTTGTTTTTCGATAATCAATTAAAAGTTCCTTAAATACTCAGTCCTTAAAATATTCTAATGTTCCATGAAATATGTTAATTAATTCTTAGTAATAATTGTTTTCTTTTGTTTTTAAAAAGTTCTGCAAATAATAGTTTATAGTCCCTTACGTACGTAAGCCTCTCTAAAATAAAAATTCTCACCCATTCCAAGGTTGGGAAAACACATTCCAATGCATGACCTTCCTTGAAATTTTGTCTCTTTGTCAATAGAATCCCATCGCTCGGTAACCTCTGTGCCCTTCTGCTCACTGTCTCCTCTCTCTTTTTCAGCTGCATGCTTTGCAGTGTCCCTGATCTTGTTACTAAAGGAACGGAGACTCAGTCCTCAGTGGGAAGTACTGCTAGGCCCCAGGGTCAAACGGAACTCGCTTTCGCTTTCGAGGGGACTCTCTCCACTGGAGTTCGATATCTCTTTTCTTTATTTTTGTTTGAAAGTCCTGTCTGTTCAGTTTTCCATCTGGTTTGTCTCCAAAACATGTTTCTTGGTGAGCTCTTTCACGGAGACGGGGAAATGTTGCAGGTTCCTTTATTCTTCGGTTCAGAATCAAACTCCTGTACAGGACTGAAAGTTGTCTTTCATCAACAATTTCATTGCTTTTCTTTATCATTCGGTAGAATCATGGTTTAATAACGCTTCTTCTTTTCCTCTGTTAACGACATTTTGTTTCCCGTGGCTTGCGTTAACTTTTCATTATATTCCTGGATTCTAGATGAATTTCTGTTCTTTGTCTTCAGTTCAGAATCGAGCTTTTCCTGTTGAGACCAAGTTGTCAACAATTTCTTTCTTCAATACTGGTATCCTGTAACCCTACAAGCTGGTGGTACCATTTCTCCTTCTGAATTTCGGTAAACTTCTCGTCCTTTCTTTCAATTCAGATTCAAACTTTTCCTGCTGAGGCTGAAATCGTTTTCACAGTACTCTTGGATTTTCTTTCTTTCTTCTGTGTTTCAATTATTAATTTTCTAATCTTAATTTTTCTAGTTCAGTTGCATCTCTATCTGTCTAACCTTTTCAATTCTCTCCCTTTTCTAACCTTTGTTCTTTTTCAATCCTATCTTTAATTATTCTCAGACATCCTGCTCTCATGAAAACTTCTTCATAAATTGGTTTCTTATGATGATGTCCTTATTGCCACATAGGTATCCGAAGGGACAATTTCGTCCATTCAACAAGCTCGATTAAATCACTTTTACGTCCTTTGAGGCATTTTAACGCTAATATATTTCAAATAAATCACTTCTTAGCACATTTTCTTTACAGTTCCGGTAGGTTAAGAGTCTAGCATTACTTTCTTTTGCACAGTTCTCTCAGAGAAATGTCCAGTCCTTCGTGAGCTTCAACAAACATCCCGCTACAGCTATTATAAATTACTACACTCACTAACTACTACTAAAACTAACTACTAATCATCATCATTTCAATTCCAGTTCACGGTTGTCCTTAGACAAAACACATCGTTGTATAACAACAATATTTATTTCATTACTTGCTACCACTCGTTTACAACAGCTCCTCTCGGAGATTCGGTCAGGTCTCTCGTCTGGGGATCGTGTGACTATCTGCACTCTCCCTTGCAAATGGAACGCCCTCCTTAGGCAGGCTCCTGATAGGAAAGTTAACAAATCATATATATAGATAAATGTTATTAAATAGGAAATGCAATAATTATTTTAATTTCAAGTTGTATGTATAAGGTTTCATTCTATTTGGATGTTCCTTGTTAAATTTTAAAACATTTTTTCTTTTTTGATTTTCTTCAACAAAAAATTTTCATTTTGTACACATTTTCAATGTAGGTAAAATTAGGAAATTTTGATATAATTTTCATCATTGAATAATGTAATATGTGTTAGAAAAAACTGATTTCTATAGTACATTTCTTCAAAATTTATTAACATTAATTTTTATGTGTGCATTTTTTCATTATGTATTTTCAATGCCAATAGTAAATTTTAACAACTAAAATAATTACTCTTGACTGAGGAGATTGCTTTTCCTTAATATATATTTTTATGTTCTGAGCAATATTCGTACACTGAATCATAATCTTATATAAAACAATCAATGCAGATAGAAATAAATAAACAAATGTATTGTTTTTGTTTTTAAGACTGGTAAAAGCAAAGTTAGTTATGGCCAATGCCTTAAAATTTTCATACGTATTATAGAATAATATAAATTAAATAATCAATGTTGATATTTAACTATTTGGTTTTAATGAAATCTAATATTACAAGTTGTTTCTAATATTTGGTATACGTTGAATATTTCTAAGATTCTAAGATACGTTGATTATTTCTAAGTTAATCATTTAAATGTTTCAGTAGACTTTTATTGATTACTTAATGTCCGTAGAGCAAAGTTTTGAAACTAGTCAATGAAATATAATTTGCTCAATTCCCACCGACATTCTTTTCAAGAATAATGGTAAAAATTTATACTTTTAGACCCAGAATCTTTCTGTAGTATCTTTTAAAAAGTTGTATGAAGTTGTGCGGTTTATCTCAGTGATCATCCACATCATCTGTATGCCGTTCAGAAATCAGGTACCAGTAATGGATATATCCAAATTCAAATACGAAAATCATTACTAACTCAGATTATAAAAATAGGCTTATTTCCAAGTGAATAAATAGTTATGTTGTGGCTCTAATTTAAAGAAGAGCTCAATTATAAAACTGTCAAATATCAAAATGCATAAAAATGTTTCCCGTAACTCTATAAATAATACATTTATGGTTATTTTTAGTAGATCGTAATAACAACTCCATGAACTACGGAAGAAATCGTATGACTATTTATCAATATCTTTAGTTGAATATATATCCGTATCAAAGTAATTCTAAAAATAATCATTGTAATAATTATGTTCTTACAGCGTCTTAATAATTATGGTTTCTTAATATTATCTGACATATCAAGCTTTAGAAAAATAAGTAAAGTATTTCGAAAAATAATGGAATCCGAGTTTTTTAGAACAAATTCATTAATCCATACCAAAGATTTAGAACGTAAATTTTTTTTCCATCATGTAACTCAAAGACAACTCAATGTATGGTAGAGTATTTTTAATTTCTGAATTTCGATACAAATAAAATTTTGGGAAAAGTGAAAAAATTATAATTTCCAGCTGATGGTTTACATGTTAGTGAGGAAATCATTGAAAAATTAATACTTAAACTTGAAGATTAAACTAATGTATTCAGAAATGACTGAGCTATTTTCATTTTAACACATTACGCAATAGCAAAATTCTTTCAGTATTATTTGAGTCCAACGAATTTATCTTTCACCATAAATATACCAAAATAAATTGAATTACCCCAGCCATCCAATAAATTCATTAATAGTTCCATTCTCTTTTTTATACTGATATTGCTAAGTTTTCTCGAATATTGTGATGAAATAAAATAAAATACATTATTTGTAATCTTAAGATATTAAAATAATCGTGATGATTATAACCTAACATAAAAGAAAAAAAAATGCCATTAATGTTTAGCTTCTGCATTTAATTTTAGAATTTTGATTGAAATGTCTGGTAAGTTAATAGATTTCTGAATATTTAATATCTGTATTCATTTTATTTACGGAAACTCATAAAAATTACAAATAAATCAGTTTGTTTAGCTTATTTATTCTTTGAAATCATTATAAAAGAAAAGCAATATGTAACAATAAGGCAAGAATTCTACAGAATTGAGAGAGAAATCATAAGACTTTTAAATGAACATTGAAACAAATATGCGTTTTATCTTTATAAATGCATTTTTCAATAGAAAATATATCTTTAACTTTAAAATTAAGAGATATTTTATTCTTATAAAATAATCAAGTTTATATTCAATACATTAGAGGTTCTAAAAAAAAGTTAGATTCTCTTTTTTTCCATTTTCATAATAAACTCATCTTATTTAATGTGTACACTTGAGAAACCTCAAACTGAAGCTTAAAAATAACAAATAGAAATAGTGATTATTGTCTACAAAATGTAACTTTCAAAAGTGTTTTGGATATAAGTAGTAATTATATAATGAAATAGTATTTTAAGGACTTATTAAAAATTTTAATTATTAGTAATTATTTTCTTTTTACGGTCAAAATTTAAACCTTAAGACATTGCAGAACCGATTAGATTATTTATACTTATTATCACTTATTTGGTGTACTTATTACAAACTGGTAATATACATGTACCCAAACATATGCTACTAAAGTCAAACGAACTCGGAAGTCAATTCAAATCGTATATTGAAAATCTTAAGACTACAAATGTAATGCGTTAAGAAGGGTTTTGCAGGTAGGATGATATATATATATATATATATATATATATATATAATGATTAAATATTTGCGGAATGGAATACTTTACTCGACATATTCCTCTATTTAAAGTGAAACAGTCCATATAACGTTAGCCTTTATCTGAAATTTGACCAAGTTATTTTCTCTCTTGTCACTATTTTGTAAGTTTCGCGCTTGCCTTTCCTGAGGAATTTCTGTTCCAACTGACTTATACGAACAATGGTTGATTTATGTTAAGAATATATTCCATAAAATACAAATATTTGTTCTTAATGAGTATTTTTGGAGATACTATAACTTGTAGGATTAGCAGTTCTTAATTTCTGTCTCTCTAAAGGTCAATTGCGACGTTTTTACTTGAGTTTTGTAATCATTTAACAAATCCAGACAACATAGAATGACAACAATAGTGATCCAACGTAAATGGGAAGCGATAAGTAACCAATATTTCTTCCTTTGACACAATTACTCATCCTCTAAAATGATGAGCATTGTTGCAAATTCGAAAATGTGCCATTGGTCGAAATGGGGGTTTGAATGAAATTCTTAAGGAAGGTACATATACGTGAATTGGAATTTCTTCGTTTTTATACATCATCCGGAATGTTAAACGAGATTTCTGTATTTTCTGTTTTGTAATTTCTCCATTTCATGTAGTAACTACCAAATTTTAATAGATAATATGTGCGTTATAATATATTTGGATACCAAATTTTGTACCAAACGTATAGCTTTTCCATGTTTTAAAAAAAAATCAACTTTCTTTTTCTGTTTCGGAAATATATGAGGTATAGTATAAAGAAGATACATTTTGTAATCGCGAAAAAATAAATCGGACGTGTTTTCACACAACTGTGAAACAAATCATTATCATATTTGTGATAATTTTAAGTGTGTTAGGAGATTTGAAATCTCATCTTAAAATATTAAGTGTATCAATCCTAATAATATTTATCAACGTTGAAAAAGTGTTTATATAACAGAAATATATCAAAATATTTGATAATAATCATATTCATTATAAATTAGAAATTTGTATCATAAATTGGAAAAGTAATTATTTTTAAACATTTTCTAATCGTAATCTTTGGTGATTACTAAAATTGATTTCATACATGTTTGAAATGAAATACAGAGATATAATAAAATGTTTTTTTTTTACGAATGAATTTATAAATATCAGTTCTTAAAAAAGAAAAGAAGAATTACATGAAATTTTTGTTCTGTGTGTTTAGTATTAGGCAAATTATTTTAAACTAAAGTAATCTAGATCTTTTTTTAAACAATAGTAAATGGAAACGAATGTATGAAATGAATACTTACTTCTTAATACCAATAGTAACTAAAAGTTTATTCGCTTTCTCGAAAATCCTATAGTTCTTTTCTAGCTATTTTATTTGAAATAAGGAATGAAAAATATGTGGTACTAGCGTATTTCTGAATAAAACATTAAAATATGTCAGCAAAATGTTTTGAATGGAAAACAAAGAATTAATGTATGTTAACACCATTACCAATAAAAGTATGATGTTATATTTTTTATTCGTATAAATAAGAAAGGAAATACATAATTTTATTCAACATAACTTTTTTAAATATCTGAACTAAATAGAATAATTCAATTAATCAAAGTGTATAATAAATTATTGAAAAATGTGGGCTAAATATTATTTGATTTTTTACAATATGTAAGAATTTTACAAGTAAAAATATTAGGAAACTTTGAGATGAAGCAATGAAACAAGCAATCAATCTAATTTAAATCAGATAAATGTGGAAAGGAAACAAAAACACTTCAGAACGTACACACACGAAATAACAATTTTTAAGCAAACTCTAATATTTAATAATAGTTAGAAGTTGAAAATTTTATTGAAAAAATTGCTTAATATAATGATTCGAGAAGAAAAAACACCACAAAAGGAGTTTTTTTTTAACTTATAAACACTAGTTTATAATATATATATTTTTTTTCCTTTCGCATATATTCTATGAAGCAAAACAATTGCTCAAGAGCAACAAATTAGAGAAAATGCTGATTCATCGGCAACTTTCACCTTCCCAATCTTTTCATACTTAAAAGTTCTATTCTTCGGATGATTATAGAGGCAGCTTAGTTAAATATCTCCATTGCACTTGCCTCTGGACATGTATACTGTTCAAGATCTCAAAAAGGAAAATGAGACGAGAATAGATGATGAATGCATTCACATATAGTGAAACAAGTTCCAGTTGCGAAAACATTTACCGTTCATTTTTCATTTCCCGTTCCTGCCGGTAAATGAAATGTATTATAAGACGGTGGAAAAGAATACCTTAGAACAGTGTATTATATGTTGGACAGAGTACTTTAAAAAGAATACGTTTACGTGCATAACATTATAAAAAAATGTGATAAAACTTGATGAATTTAATGTATATAAATTTAATTCAATTAATTTCTTAAAGTAATGTGGTAAGGAGATGAATAGAAAATCAGATTTGTTGGTAAGAACACAAGAATTTTATTGTTTTCGCTCCAATTTTTAATTTTAACCGTAATACATGCTGTTTACTATCCCGCGCTAAACACCGCTAATATGAAACATTATATTATGACTGAAAAAATAATATCGAAACCATGGGGGCACATGAAAAATCGCTAGGTACGAGTGCACTAATAAATATTCCTTAATAATATTTATTAGTATTTATTATTCCTTTTACATAAAACATTTTTCTTAACAGTACAATAAACTTCTAAAGATTAATTGTGTTACTGTATTCAGATATATATACATAGTGTAGGAATGAATATCTTTTTCTCATTTCGCAGTGAACAAATATTGAAAAACGACATATATCCAGTTTTCAATCGATTACTTCAGTTAAAACTTTTTATTATAAATAATACTTAAGCAAAGCAACCATTATATAAAAATTGAGTGTAAAAACATATTGAATCGATGTAATCTTTAAATTGAATAATGAATACGGCAAGTGAATAATGAAAGTGATTGTTAACATTTGTATTGATTGTATGTCACAGCCCAAACGTTTTTTGTTATTTTACAAAATTTTCAATTAAGATACGATTTATGATAAACATGCGCACAGACATTTATATATATATATATATATATATATATTCTCATTGCCGTACAAATTTGGCATCAAGAAAGAGTTGTCAGAATCAAACGAAATTTTGCATACGTAAGTGCAACGATGATGTAAGTAAGTGATTACAAAATCAGAGAAAGAAATCACGTATTGAGGAAAAAATTACAAATGATTGGAAGTTTTAGTACCCTGTTGGGCCACCAAAAGCATTAATGCAGGATATGATATGGTCGGACATTGAAGTTTACGAGTCCAGTATGATATCCTTTGACATATTGTTCCACAGTTGCTGTTAATTTGCCTTTAATTTGACTAAAGTCATTGATTGTCCAAATTGCCGTCCAAAATTATCCCAGATATGCACAATCGGTGATAAATCTGAGCATCCAGTGAACCACAGAAGGTAGAAGTGTAGCATAGGCTGTCCTGCGAAACCCTTGCTGCGTGTGGGCGAGCATTGCTGAAAAATGTTTCCAGGAGCCCTGCCATGAGTGGATCCTGTATGGCTGAAGCATGTCACAAACATATCTCTTGATTCTCATGGCGCCTTGGATCAATATTACGAGTAACTGTGTGTGGAACGCAATGGCACCCCATACTATCGCACCATGTCTAGGAGCGGTGAGTCGCAGTACAGCGAAGGCAGGATTGAGACCTTCACTACGGAGCCTCCTCACAAGTACACCATGTTATCAATGCCTAAAGACGACCTGGTATCATTGGGCTGCAGTCCAATCCCTTCTACCACTTCAAACAAAGGTGATGGTGAGTGGATGTCAATGACAGTACACGTAATGGGCGCCGTGATAGCAATTGTTCTTTAGCCACACGCCTTGCGATGGTACGGATTGACACAGAGACCTATACAAAAGGTGCTGCCTGTATTTGGATGGTGGACAATGACATAATTGGCGATATCCATACGTGTCTTGTGATGTGATGGGTTTTACGACTATTGGTCAGTTGAAGGTAGTCTGAGCCTAGTCGTCGTGTAACAGCCATCTCTCATGTCCACTAATTAAAGCACCTCCTCACAGTAAAGTCATAATTGCAAAGGTTTCGAGCTACTCGCCACGCTGATCACCCAGTTTCCAACATCCCTATGATTCTTCTCCTCTCAAACTCTGACACCTGCTCATATTGTCTACAATGGTGATATAATGGCTTCTCAAGTTAAAAAGCTCTCCTCCGCAAATGATTAAGTACAGGCAAACGAACTCTGCATACCATTTTTATAATTCAAAGAGTAGAAATTTCAATGCCCTCTGATGACATTACGCGTTACGTAATCAGGTAACATTTCTAATCATTCACATATCTGCCTGAAATGTACCTTCATGACAAGTTTCGTAACAATCCCAATCGTACTGATTTGGTTTGTAAATTTTTATATTAATGAGTTATATTAATCATTATAGTTACATTTTATTGCTATACTTGGATAATTCATTCATGAATTTTTTACATGTTAATTATGTTTAAATTTCTACTTGCAGCAATTTAAAGACAATAAATACTTTTAAAACTGTTTCTCTTATTTTATATATAAATTGATTTATTTATTTTAATTTGATTGTGTTTATTTTATTTTATTATTTGTAATTACAATAAATGTATCTTTGATTTGGTAGAAATTTATTTATTTGTTAAAATTACACATTTTAAAATAAATAAATTTAATTTTGCTATATTCCTTAAATTTCTTATCAATTTATATATATATATATATATATATATATATATATATATATATATATAATTTCTGAAATATTTAAATTATATATTCAAAGGGAAAGATTCATTCTGTAGTTAAGTTTTCAACTTTTTCAGATTCATATTAGCAATAGATGTTTCAAGGGTCATGTTGCTCCCTCTTAAAAAAACTTTTCGTTAATTTTCTTCAAGAAAATTATTGCCGCATTTTCTGAGAATATTTTAAACAATTTTTAGTTACATTTATGAGACATATAATCGCATATCTTATCTTTTTCACTTTTTAGATTCGGAGACATTTATATAACACAGTGTACCTACTTTTACCGAAGGCGTAATTTTGACCATTCCAATAAATACATTTGAGACTAAAACTGAGCCATTAAAAAGTACTTCTTCTTAGTTCCAAGCACAATTCCATCAAAATTGACAAAAATGAAAAAAAAAAAGAAAAAAAAAACAATTACCCAAATCAATAGCATATTATAATAATACCAAGTACGAAGTTGACATGACGGCCCAAATGGCTAGAAAATATAACGTAAAATAGTCATCTCTAAGATGGCAAGACATTTTCAATTACCAAGTTTGGCTGAGATAAATTCGTGGATAGTATGTGAAGAAACCACTGGTGGAAATATATCTAGGAAGGATTATTTGTTCCAGCTATCAGAAGAACTTGCTGCTGTATACAAAGGATCATTCGAATCAGGAAATTTGAATGAGCTTTTGATGGATGCAGTTGAAAGTTCCAGGTCAAGAAAAAATGCCAAATGGCCCTTTGTAATAAAATTAAAACGTAAAAATAAAGTCACCTGTGGTAGTTACAAAAAGTACGCTACGGGAGTACGTACGGAGAAAATAAATTGTAATTTTTAAAAAATGCTTTACGTTACAATATCAGAAATAAATAGAACAATAAAAACTAATTATTATAACTGATATAGTTTTATTGAGGTTATTCTTTTCTACTTTAACTTCATAATAGATTTTTAGCTTCAATTTATATTTTTTTCTAATTAAATACGAAAAGGGGTCACTTTGACTCCTTTGGTGGAAATAGGTATATGACAAATCATGGTAGAATTAAAATGATTCAAATTTTTTAATATGTTTTTATTTATAATTTTTTTCTTTATATAATTCTTATGAACTGTATTTTGTTGATAAAATATGTTTTTAATTGTAAAAAAATTATATAAATCATTCTGCATGGAAACACGAATAAATATTTTAATGTAAAGACAGTATTCTTTCCTTTTTATTTGCAAAAGGTTTCACTTGATATTCGTTTTAAATTTTATCGATTTTTAAAAATACCGAAGAATTTTTAAATACATATTTATGTATAAAATATTAATGGGAGTGTATATTTTTCATATTTTATTTTCTTGGATGTTGAAAACTGATGTTTTCTTGGAATTCTTTTGGATGTTGAAAAAGAAGTTTCTCCAGATGTCTTTATCACTAGCAAAGGATTAAACTTTAATTTTTAAAAGAATAATTTGTATAAAAGTAAGATATAGTCTTATGCCTAACAGTAGCTTAAGGCATTTTTACCCTAATATAAAACTTAACGTAAAATCCAATAGAAATAGGCACAAAATCTAATTTTTATCCTTTCTTAACACTCATAACACTGATATATATGAGACGCAATATTGAAATAAGATTTCAATGTTTTCTATATTTTTTAAAAAAACATCTTAAGTGATATAATGCATATTAAATTATTTTTTAAAAAAATTTAAAAGTTTAAATTCCGTTTTAGAAGTGCTTGGTGATAATACATGACAGGATATCTTTCAAAATCCACCAATCACATCTTCTAGAGATATAATTCTTAATATAAATCTTTTTTATAGCAGCTGTTAGTTATAATTACAGACTTTTAAAAAAAAAGGTGAAATTTCATGAAGTAAAAACAAACCGTTTACTGAAATAAAAATTAAACAAGTAAAGAAATTGAAGTTGTTGAACGTAGTGTTCTGCATTATTAAGAAATGTACCACTTTTTTCATTTCCTTCAGTTCCTTTAAAAACGAAATTAAAAATTATTGTTATATTTGTAATGCAATATATACTTTTAATATTTCTGAAATATATATATAACTTGTAATATTTATAAATGAACACTTTGAACAGGAATGGAGTTTATTGTACCTGATATTTGGAAAAATATTAAAATTTCTTCTGAAGTTTCCATTTATATTTATTAATAAAATAGACTAGTCTCTAAAATATGATCTGAAAGTCGACGTACATTCATGTTTCAAGTAATGAAATATATATGTACGAATAGAACGAATGCTTCAGGATTGAAAATTTTCTGAAAATTAAATTGTATTACTGAATACTAAAAATATGTAAATGTAGATCTTAAGAAATATTATATGTGTGTGAATCTCGTATTTCATTTCATTATAAATTTATAGAGGTATTAGAAACATAAGGAATTCTTGATACACTTGACAACAAACACAACTAGGCAATATTAATCAGATGTATCGAAAAGAAGCAATCCTACGAACTAAAACTATATAACTATTACATTATTTCCAATCTAATAAATAAATCACCATAGATATATTTAAATATTTGTAAAAAATTTATATAAATTATTTCATATAAAAAATGTTTTATGAATAACTTATTTGAGATTTCTATGAAATTCTTCCTATATCACATATGATAATTTTTAGGTATACCAAATATAACAATTCTTTTATTAATTACTATAACCCTAATTCATGACTTCACACATAACGAAAAAGATAAGCTTATAGATTTTAAGAATATTTGTGTAGAAAAAAAGTAATGGAGATTAAAAAAAAATTATGGTAGGAAGAATTTACTATTGATTGTTCTTTGTGTGTGTAAGATATCAGTAACTTAATTTTTCTTATTCAGCTCAAAAATTTTAAAATTGACTATCTATTTGGATGCTTTTAAGCATTATTACTTTATTGGAAAAATATGGATATAGTAACGGAACAATATTTTGAGAAATGCTTAGTAACTTAATTTTAGGCTTATTATTTTTTTTTTTACTTTCATTTATGATTTATTTATATTCTTTTTACAGTTGTTAATTTTCAAAATACATGCCTTAAAATAACATAATGAATATTTAAATATTAATTTTTGAAAGTCTTATAAGTTATTTAATTTTTTAAATGTAATTAAATCAGCAAAGTGTCGTACATTTATATTTAATGGTCCTAACAACTAAAATAAACTACAAATAAAAAACACTTTCATTGATTTATCTACTTTAAAGTTGGTATATTCTGTAATATAATGAATAAAAATATTCACTCTTTGTTTTAATTGCCTAAATGAAAGAAAACTTTACCATAAGTATAGTAATTAATTTTTTTTAAGCATTTAAGTCCAAAATTTATATAATACAAAATTCTTATTACGTTAGTGGAAAATAAAATATCTTAAACACAGTTCCTACTCGGAATTCATTTTACTGTGCTTGATTTTAATTATTATTATTTCATTCTTTTAAAATTAAATTTAAATGTATCTAAAAATGAAAGAAAATAAATTCATAAGTTCTCGAATTGAAGGTGTTTTATTATTTTTTTATATAATTTCTTAACCAAGGATACAGCTTAATCTACTTTTTATTATTACTCTGCGGTTAAAAAGAATCGTGTTTGTGAAGATTTTTAATATCAGATTACAATTTTAAAATGAATTTAGAAATGTTTTGACTCATTTTAAAATAAATTTAAGCAGATATGTTTTATTTCTGATAAAAGAATGATTTTAATCAAACTATCTTAATCTACGTACTATATTCTCTTTTAAGGAATGCCTTAGGAAATAAAATAATTTTATTTATATTTATACAAGCATTTAAATTTAATATTTTTTTTTTTAAAAAAAGCTATTTTTTTCAAAAAATATGACATTGTTTTTTCATTTTTGTTGACTTTTAAAAATTTATCAATAAAAGCGTGAGGAGAAGAATATTGTGAGTAAAGTTTTGTATCATAAAATTCTAGAAACATTTTTTTTAAGTGGGAGAACTAAGTAATTCTGCTCTGCTAATGAAGAAGTTTTTAGTAAAATTTTGAGTAGGAGAATCAGTTTATTCAGTACTAATTTCTTAAGAACATTAGGCAATTATATTAATTAAAGTAATTAATTAATTATTATAAAATACATAGTAGTTTTCTTTCAGTCATTAACAACTATGGCAATTTTCATAACTCCGATAAAATCATAAAAGTTGTGAATATTTCAAAAATGATTTTACAAAAAAAATGCTTAGAACCAAAAATATAATTTTTATTCATACGTAAATTGGATATTAATAAAAACATTTCATAAAAATAATTTATGCAGAGTTTATATTTATTGTAACCAAAAAAATTTATTATTCTATTACTGTATAATACTGTATAAGGTCAAGCAATAACTTTTCAATACTATTTCCAAACATAATTCTTGAGCTTTATAATTTCTTTATTTGATCAGTTGGAAACAAAAATATTTCGTTTTCTTTTAAAAATAAAATCATATGACACATTTCAACACACAGATTCATCGTAAGAAATTTAGGCTTTCTGAGAAGTAAGTGTAAAATATCCTAAAGAAAACAATATGATTGGAAGTTCTTCTATGTTATGGAAAATTCTCTTGAAACGAGATACGTCACAAATACCATTTTTCAAGAGCTTTTAAGTGTATGAGCCTTTTCGCTTTCCAAGCATAGTTTCTATTCCCGTATCAGGAATCTGAGGCACCATATTTCATGCTCCATTGCATAAATGACAGTGTGTTTTCTTTTTTAGTGTGGATGTTTTTGATGCCTCCCAATTTTTTTACGTTAGTTTCGACTATTTATTTTTAGTTTGGAGGGCTGTGATTTTAAATAAGAGTTGAAACAACAGGTTTTTTTTGTAGCTGTATATTATAAAAACTGATAAAATATTTTATTGATTTGTTTACTTTTAAAAAATGTATTATTTTCGGAAAAAAGGAATTAAGGATGAGGAATGAAATTTAGTTGATATGAAATTGGAAAATATACTATATACTTTTATTTCTATGATTTAGGAGAAGGATAGTTTCTGAATATACCTTTGGGGTTGTTTTGCAAATTTGAAATACCTTACAAAGAAGAGATGCTTTACTGAATAAATCTCATCTAATTTATATTTTTTGTTGATTAGAGTATAAATATTCTTTTCAATATTTGCTTAATGAGACTTCAGAGCTCTTTAAATTTCGAGATCTATTCGCAGAGTATTCATGATACTTTTATGAGCTATGTTAATAAACAATTAATCAATTAAAGCTCTTCAAAATACATTAAAAGGATTTAAAATATTTTTTTTCTCTTTTTCTACTAAATAAATGTCTTAAGTTTATACAAATATTGCGAGTTAGTGATAGTATATTTAATAGCGCAAAAGCCATTTGAAGCCATGCTACGTCAAACAAGGTTAGTAAATAAAGCTAGTAAGGTACGAAGCTGTAATCTACACGAGAAAAAAAAGGAAAATAGATTTTAAAAAAAGTTGGTTGACAAGAAAAACAATAGAAAATAGAGAAAAATCGCTAGAGTATCCTAGTGGTGCATTCCCCTTGTTTACCAGAGTCAGTAAATGTCAAGGGAAAGAAAAATTTCACTAGAGGAGGGGTTACCTCAGGGTCAGAATGTCCATGTTTACCTAACGAGGTCAAGTCCCAGAGGTCCCCCAACTAGTCCTCATATATAATCCCTAGGGACAGAGTGATTGGGTTATACCTCAGACACAGGGTACCTATTATGACTCGGAACTGCAGCTTTCGTTGTCACAGTTTCAGTTTATTTAACTTCACAAACACACAGAGATTATTGAGACTATGTACATGAAAAAAAAGATACAAATATGCGTACATCTTACTGATGAATAACATTCAAACAGTTTGTAACGTGATTTAACTCATCCAGTTAACTAAATGACAATTCTTTAAACGCTCACAGCATTCCAGAACAGAAAGTGGTTGCCAGATTCTTAGAGCAAATAAAATTGCAGAACAAATATTAAATATTAGCAAACAGGGAATGTTAAACTTAGTAGGAATGGCAACAGTACCCATTTTATTCTCCTCTTGCAACATGCATAAGCTACATTGGGACTATTATTTTATACTTGATAACCCTCAGGGTATTAGACAATGACATATGTAAATTACTGAGATCATTTTTAAATTCAACTTCTAAGTTTATAAAACCATGAATAAAATGTAATACACTAAAACCATTTCATTGTTTTTTTCTCGTATATTTAAAAATCATTATGGATTTACTTTAAATCAATAACTAATGCATCTATTCAATTTTCTAAAACTTGTTTTCCCATTGATTATTTATATTTTCCTAACACTATTCTTATATTCAAATAAATTCAAATTTTTATTTTATTTATTTTTGAGATATTTAATTCAGAAGATTTGAAAATATTTTTGGTACATCAGAAAGTAGTTTTTGTATTATTCAGCCTCCCTTGGATGCAAAAATAATATGATCTGTAACATTCTCTATAACAAATTACAGTGTACTACAATAATAAGTATTCAGATAGATATGATTAAAAATGGATATAATGTACGTACAACAAATACAATGTTAATATGATTTTAAAAAATAATTAGCTTGAAGAGCTTGAATTTAAAATGAAATTTATTAAAAAAATATACAATGGTTAACTATTAAAAGATTAAACTTTCACAATAATATAATATTTTTAACACATGACTCAATCATAATTTTATACAGCCTATTTGAATAGCATCAAAAGAATTTATACATCGTGATAGGAATGAAAGAACTTTTAAATGTTATCAAGGGCTAATATTCTCTTTTCAAAACACAGTTCATAGTCATTGAGACCATACTCTTGAAGCATGTCTAAAAGAATAAAACACTAAATAACATCATAATTTTAAGCAATTTATAAATTTGGAAACATATAAATAAATTCATTAGAAAATAGTATGGGGACATTTTAGGAATGTTTTTACTTAACAATACGGAACAGGACAATAAGTGGATAATTTTTTCAGATAGGAAAATATGCTTCCATATTGTTTTAAAATGGAATTCGTTAACTTTGAACAATTTTCTCTTTATGTGCATTTAGAAAATATGTTTTATCATTTTTATAGTGTTTTTGTTCAAGTAAATGATTTAAGATGAAAATTTGAATATATTGTTGATATAATTTTAACAATTTAAGTTTCTAAAAAAATTCAAAAATTCAAAACCCATCTACTATTGTTATTATTAATGTACTAATATGGAGTTTTTAGTGAAATTCTAAATTCTGGCTTAAGCAACATTAGGTATCGATTTTTTGATATTTTTTTTATATTGGAGAAAAAATAAAATGTTGAAATATATGCTAAAATTTGACAAAACTCCCTATATCTGATGTATTTTAATTTTTTAAGAAAATATTCTCTTTATTGTAAAAAAGAATATATAATTTTGTTTCATGTGTTGTACATATAATACACAAACAAAGAGCAATTATTTTTAAAAATATTTCCGGAAGAAGTAACATTTTATAAAAACTGATGTAATGTAAAAGCACTATCCGAAAAATATCGTTACATTATACAACTCTGAAAATTAATTATTTGCTTTATTTGAGATTTAAAATATCATTTTTAACCTTAACTATATGCGTTTCTTAGTAGTATTTGCATTTTCATATATGTTCAGCTTACATTTTAAACAAATGATCACTTTTATTCGACATTATTTGTACTTGAATAACAAGAAAAACATATCAAAAATTTGAATTATAAAGAATAAAAAAATCTTAAAATGTTTTGCTTTGTATAATATTCCTTACATCAAGGTGTTATAATTGCGAGAATCTTTGTCAAAGATAAGAAAATATATTATAAAATTATTAATATAAGCTCAGTTAAAATTAGCTCCATAAATACACTACAAACAAACACGAGGTATCAACAAGTAATTCATAATAACAAAAATAGCATAAAATGATTCAAATCTCTAAAAAGAGAGACGTTGCCTAGAACCAAAACTTGTCTGCTTATATTTTTCTATTTAACGTCTTCCAACCTTTACTACTCATATATTCAGAAGCAATTTATCGATTGAAAAATAATAATGCTACTAAGATTACCCTATAAAACAAAAACAAAAATTGTATTTTATTCATTTTAGGATACCGAGTCCCTTTATAAATCGCTTTAATAAATAACATATTTTTGTCCTTTGATTGTAGTCATTTGTTGGAATAAAATGCATTCATTATTCATTATCGTAAGCTTTAAGCCCTTTTAGGGGCAGTTGTATATTTTAAACCCTTTAAGGGGAGGTTGTATCTCTGTAAAATATATTTCTTCCCCACATTTTAACTTTCAAATGGTAGCTTATAGTGTTATTTACTTAAATTAGATGGCACAACCAAGCAGAATGATTATAAAAATTATTGCTTTGAATCTAATGAAATTTCCTAATAAGTGGTTGTTTTATTCCTTACAGAAATGTTTCTGAAATTAATAGAAAAATATAATCATCTACTAACCAATCTACATGTTTGAAATTTTATGTAAATATTGCTAATTACTCAAAACAAAATATATAAAGTATTTGTTTCATATTTCAAACTAAGTGGTATAAAATTTACATCACCACCCACACAGAGGGTTAGAACGTAACAGATGGCAGCACTAAAACTTTTTAATCAGACTGATATTTGACGATTCACATTGTTATGGTGAAAGACAGAGATCGTAAATATTTTATAAAGTGCCATTGTGGCATAAATCAGACTTATTATCCGATGGAAAGAAATTTAATGCAGGAAAAAAAGTTATATGCAAAGTTTTGCAAAGAACAGACATAGCCACCTAAGGTGCTATTTTTTTATAATTATTATTAAACTACTAAGTTAAATAAGAGAATTAAAAGTGAACGATGAAATATAGAGAAATGAGCAATTGTAAAATTTTCCGATATATATTTAAGATAAATGTAATGAAAATTAAAACAAACGTTAAATTATTAAATGTAATATATATCAGCTACATGCAATTAAAATTAAATCAAATGAAAAAAATTATTAAATTGAATATATTTGAGATAAATATAATTAAAAATGAAGCAAAAGATAAAGAAAAATTGAAAACATTCCCTCATCACATATATGAGAGGGAATGTTTGGAATGAGAACAATTACATTGGACAGATAGTTTCTGAATTCTTACGGACCTACCTTTGCTCTGAATTTTATTTAAAGTAGCTTTATAATCTGCTTTAAATTCGTATTTTAAATATAAATTATTTCTAAAAAATATTTTTAAAAGAATGCCTATTCGAGGATTTTTGATTGAAAAAAAATTGTTTTAATTAAAGACCACCCTTCTGAGGGATTGGAGTTATCTTCAGAAACAAGTGAGGAAGAAAATATCTTTACCGTACATGCAATAATAAATATGACTTATTTTAAATAATACTGTGCATGCATTTCTATTAAATTTGGTTTACTAAGTTTATAATATAGTTTTATCATTAAAAATTATGAAAATCCTTTATATATATATATATATATATATATATATATATATAACATATGTATATATATATACATATAATGTTATACTTAAATTAATTAACACATTTTCGCAAAAAATTTCGCTCTGAGAAATAAAAATATCAGCATCGAAAAGTTGTAATTTTTTCAAAGGTGGTTTGTGATCCTAATATTTCCCAAACTAACTAACATAATATACTTTGAGTACATAAATAATATGCAATGAGTATATAAATAAGATGTCCTAGAGGGGCTGATATGATATATTATGTATAACATATCTTAAAAATCAGGAAATAAAAAAAATAAATAATACCGCTTGAAATTGTGTCCTTTTAGCATTATTAATTCATATCATATGAGTTTTAACTAAAATTGAATGCTTTTTTTGTACCTTTCCCTAAAGTGTTGAGGCGAAATGTACAAGTGTTTTAAACTTAAGCAGATAAATAATTTACTATATGTTGAACACTTGTTTACAAGAAGAGGAAACCTTAAAAAAAACCAAAGTAATAATGGTAACACCAATTTAAATTAGTAAAGTAGCTGCTTTTTATTCAAAAAATAACCAGCAAAGTCTGAGTTCTTTGCCAAAGTAGACTGCTAAGAAGACATAGTTTTAAGAGTTTTCAAAAGAAAATTGATAGTGGTGATATTGATATAAGTATTAAATGACTATTTTTAAAGGAATGAATCCACACATATATTTAAAAAATATCTTTAACCGAAAATTCTTAAGAATTGAAAAGGATTTTTAATTTACTTTTAAACATTTCTATATCATATACTTTGCATATAAAACATCCTACTTATTTCATTTTCTTAAAAACATTTCGAAATTTACTTCTAAAATTTAAAACTCGTTTCATTAGTTTTGATGTAGAAGTTAAGAACGAAGAATTCATCCAGTTTTCAGGAAAGTTTTTTATATTACGGAATTGACGGAATTTCACAAATTGCCATAGAGTTAAAAGAAGGTTTTAATCATTTTTCTCCTAAAAAGAAATATTTCCTTTTCTTTATCGATACTAAAAGAAATAAAAAAAATAAGTAAAAAAAGAAAATTGTTCGAAACAAATTTGCATAGTAAATGAAACAATAGATTCTTTCCGGAAAATCATCTGATCAAATCAAATCTTCTAGTTTGCTTCCTGTATACTTTGTCTTTACTTCTATTTCCGGGTAAAAAGCGCAGTATCCGTATTTCATTTTGAAAGGAAAAAAAATTGCTTTATTCTATTCTTATGTAAAACGATGCATAGACAAATTGCAGTTAAAGGATTCAGTATTCAAATTAGAATGATAAGCTACAATGAAAAAAAAAAGATTTAATTTATTGAAAGGAAGAATGAAAACTTTTCTATCATATTTCAAGTTTAGTAGTTGTGTAACTTTATTCTCAGAATGTACAACAATAGTCTTCACATAAGAGATTTATTGTTACAGTAGACTCACACACATGCTGTAAATACATATTTCTTAAAATTTATTTTTAGATTCTTATAAATAAAAAATTTCAAATTTTGTCATGTCTTTACAAGGGAGATGGAATCATGAAAAGTTTGCATAAATATTTAAATATTATGTATATGTATATATATATATATATATGTGTGTGTGTGTGTGTTTGCGAGTGTGCGTGCGTATCAAGCGAAGAAATGAACAACAACACTATGCGAGACAGCCTAATATGGGCATAAAATGGAAAGTGCTTGAGGAACTAAGAGCTTTTCAAGAAAAAGAGTAGCAAAAAAAAGTGTAAGGGTGGTTAATTCTCTGAAACGACGGAAAGAACATGAAAACATTACTTCAGAGTAACAATATGACTCCAAGTAAAGGATAGAAATAGTATAGACTGGAAACGATTTTTAACATTGCTTGTCGTCCTTTTTGAACAACTAAGACACCTGCGTAACTGTCTAACTGGGAAATAAATTTATCTATAAGGCTTTGGGAAATACTGTTCCACTTTTGATAAAGTACAATCTCCTCAATGTCCCGGACAATAAGATAATGTATTTACCTCGTTTTATGTGTTGAATTGAACTCATTAGTAAACAGTAATTGACACCAATCAGGTGTCACCCAATCTGGATATTTAACAACCCGTTCACTTCTTGCCACGTTCTATATTGAGGACATCGAAATCCATAACCATTAGCCTGCACACATAGAAATCATCCTGATGAAGTTTAGTTCGGAATTTTTAGCTTGACACGCTTCCTCCTGTAACAAAAGCGACTGTTTCTGCGGTGGAGTTGCATAGCTTGTTCTGTCTGGAGAAGTCGTTAACGTCGGTTATCAGTTACTGTAGTAACATATGGATGACCTTGCCTTGATCAATGCCAAGCATTCTCTGTTTGTTTAAATTGATTCCTTGACCTCGAAATGTCACAATTTGCCAATCTAATACCATCTACTACTGTGTTTGTGTATAAGGTATATCTATTATATATCGAAACTAACATTGCTGTAGAAAGAAGTGAGCCGGCGTAAAATGCCAACGACTGATAGCTGTTTCAAGTGAAGCCTTCTCTTTCGAAAGAAATGCGTCTCACTTTTGTAAACAAATCGGTTTAACCGTAGCCTTCGTTCGTATTAGAGTTATATTTTTTGTTTCACCTGAAAAATAATTAAAAAAAAAACAATTATTGCATAGTTTTACTTAAACTTGTAAACCCCCTACTTATATTAATATTCAATGAAAAAGTGCAGGCAATGAATGTTTATTGCGTATACGAGTTTTTGAATGGTTTCAGAGTTTCGAAAATGACTTAGAAGGCGTTGAAAGTGATTCAAACCCGAGTCAACCTTCTGAGTCAAAAATGGATAATAATATCCTAAAAATCGTTAATATGGTTCGATCTAACCATCGAATAAGTGTCCGTGCGATTTTTGAGAGTATAGAAAATGGCAAAAAATTCGAAAGGTAAATTTTGCATAACAATTTTAACAAAGAAAACATGTGTAACAAAATGGTGCCTGAAATTATCACACTTGAAAAACAAGAAGCTTGCAAAAGTTTTTGTACTGACACTTTGAATGTCATCGGAAACGACACAAACTTATTGGAAAGGATAATAACGTATGATAAATCTTGGTATTTCTTATGATCTCAAAACGAAATGCCAATCAATACACTGCAAGAGTTATCTTCAGCGGTAGCCATAAAAACTCAAATGAGCAAATCAAGACTCAGAACAATGATGATTTTTTTTAATGTTCACTGGACTACGTAAATTCACTGAATTACTGAATGTCAAGCTATTCATCAATATTACAATCTATTGGCACGCGTTCTTAAATAGCTGAAAGCAGAAGACTTCCAGCATTGTTTCGAACGATGGAAGATTCGCATGAAGTGCTGTACGGACAGAACAGAGGAGTAGCGTATATTGAAGTTAATAATAAGTAAATTTACATGAAATCAAAGTAAATGTTTTACAGATTCAGTCTTGTTACTTAATAGTCCACCTAGTATATTAAATTCCCCCTCCCCATTAATATGAAAAGATTTAGATTCCTACAAACAACGTTGTTGTCACATTCCTTTTTCTCTCTCTCCTTTCATTTATTTCATTTATTTCTCCTTTCATTTATTTTTCAAAACAAAAGCTAATGGATTGAATTTTACAGCTGGGATAGTGAAAAAAAGAAGCTTGCATTAAATCACACGATTTCTTATATATATATATGCATTCGAAGACAAACAAGATAAAATGCTCACCTCGTTTTCGATTCCAGAAATCTGGTAGTTTAGCTTCGTATTTGTCTTCTGTTCCTCTAAATCTTAGCAGTAAGAATTCCAAGGACTACAACAGAAAAAGATTCCTAGCTCAGTTTGATAAATGATATATTTAAATAAGAGCTATCTTCAGATTTTAAATTTGATACATTATTCGTGCAGTGTAAATATGCACAACAGATGAGTTCGTATTCCTGCACTCTTTTCTTCTCTTTATCAACAGTCTCGTTTCTACCATTCTGTGGCATGGCTGTAGCAATACCAAATATATATATATATATATATATATATATTGCCTTGATATAAAGATACTGTTAAAATTAGAATAAAGTATTAAATAGAAATTTAGGTAATAGCTACAACATCATAAATGTTGTATACTTTATTTTTGGTATGCAGAAAAAATAAACAAGTTTTTAAATGATTTCTAATAACAAGAAAATAAAATAAAAACTAACGCCTGCATATTAATTATGAAATTTCTAACTACGTAGTCTAAGATGACCAGACGTCCCGATCCTTAACAATTTATCCCGCGTCCCGCGGGGTTTTCAGAAAGTCCCGATTTTTTAAAAGAATGCACGACAAGCTAGGGAACGACGGGAGAACGGGAAGGGAATATACGGTCATCGTCTTCCATGTAGCTATTTCACCAGGATATAAGCTTTATATTATTTTCGTAAATTTTATAATGTTAATATTAATTAATAAAAATAATTGATGAGAATGATTCAGTTGGTAGAATACAACCATCGTTGTTTGGACTTAATGAACAGTGTCATTGGCTTTGGAAGCGACGAAAATATTTTGCAGCTGTAAAATAAAGAGAGAACACATTGTACACTTCCACAGATTTTATTCTCATGGCAACTTGTTTCGTTAGTGATCTAGCCTCATTTCGAGCATTGCTGCAAAAAGTTACATCTTATACAAGAATTGGAAGCAGGAGGGGAATGTTAGAGAGAAGGGTCTGCGTGTAAGGAGTTTTTTGCTCGTTCACGAAGTAAAGCCTTCCAGTATGGAGTTTTGTAACTGTCTCTCATACGATGCATATCGTTCTACGTGCTAGAGCTAGTTAAACTAGTGATGTTAACAAATAAGCTATTCAGATGTGTTGAGTAATTAATTTATTTAGGTACAAATGGTCGGTATTTCTTAGGTACCAAATTTTAATCAGGAATCCCCGGTCATTGGTGTCCCCCTTTTTGAATATTAAAACCTGGTCACCTTAGCTTAGTCCCAAGATATAATATCAAAGCGCCCTTACAGTATTGTAAGTCTGAAATATTAATAGATGACGTAGAATAGTTTTAGGCAATAACCCTTAAATTGAATGGGCTTAAATAATCATCGAAAAATAACCTAGAGATGCCCAGAATAGTATTGAAACTGGCCGTCTTTCTCCAAGCAGTTACAAAACATCTTTCTGGTCTGAAGGAATTTTTCCTATTGTATACATGTATCTGTTTGGTAATCATTCGTGACACTTTTTTTAATGATATTTTAATATTTTTTAAAATTAATTTAGTATTTTTAACTTTTAATATTTTTAATGACATTTTTAACACGACAAAGACGTTCCAATATGGGTTTGCTGGTTTTCCTTTCAATGTAAACTCAGGTTTTCCATTTCCAATGTGTAATGTCTAAGCTCATGGATGACATTTCAATTTATTAAGATTGAGATTGTCAAGCGTTTTTCTCATAAGATAATATAATTTTGAAATCATGAAATTTTTGAAATTATTCTAAATTTCTAAAATCTTTTCAACATTTCGACCCCAAAATCCTTAAGATCATGCAAATAAAAAATAGACTAAAATTGCATGAATTACAAATGAACATTACATAGACAAAACTCTTCGAAAATAACTTGAATAAAAATAATTTTTTTCTTTCAACTAAAGTTTGTTATTATTTTTTCAATAGCATGTTTCAAACATAACTGTGGTCATTTATTCTTAATAATTTAATAATTGTAATTTAATATAAAATTTTATTTTAAGGGAGTACTTATATATTATACTGAATAATGCTTATTTATACAATAGGCACTAGGTGTATTTTATTATTAACATATGAAAGCAATTGAAATCCATATATTGCTTTACTATAGATTTTATGCAACGATTTGTGCGAATGCTTTTGTTTCTTTCACTTACAAAAAATCAAATAATTTATCAAACATCTTAACAGCAATCCAAATATTTTAAATCAAATTTAAAAAATATTTCCAACTAAACTATTTTCGATCAGCAAGATGAAAACGAAATGTTTCTTTTACATTACTTGTGGATTATTATAACTGTGTGAAGATATATGCGGTAAATTGGTGAAGTTGATAGGGAATAACTCCGTACCTGAAAACCTGTTGTTATATTAAGGGGGGCTTTGTGATTTAATTTTCTGAAATTTGCTAAAAATTTCTATTAATAGTGCATGACCAAAAATTCAACAAATATGATCAAAGTAACATTAGTTTAGATACTGCTATTTGCAGGTATTCATAACAATTGTTTAAATAAAGAATCGTTTTCAATGTGAAGATGTTTCTAAGTAAGTCTATTAATATGGAGGGATTGCTAAATTTATATGCTAGTTTGTAAATGGATTACAATTTCATCATAAAACATCTAGTTATGAATAAACAAGAATATTATTAAATGTTTTAGAAGCAATAAAGTAATATGATAGAAATCATAACTTGTTTGGTAATTTGAATTATGAAAATTCAAGTAGAGGTATAAGTACACATTCTTCGAACAAATAGTTTTCGAGATAAGATATCGCTACCTTTTTTTTAAAACTATCAAGGAAATTCCTGTCTAGTCAATTTATTTGAAGATTGCATAGTTTTAACACAAACCCTATGAAAACAAATAAATATGATAAGCTGATTGTAATCCTTGTCGAAAAAGGTTATTATCTTTTACAGATATCATTTGTGTCCATTAAATCTGCATTTAAGAAGCTAAATCAACTTAGTGCAAGAGAGAGTTAAGTAAAAAAATAAATTTTGCCAAGTATTAATAATGGCTCATTCATTATTTCCTGGATTAAAATTAATGTTGAATACTTAGCTTACTGTGTATTAGATAAAACAATATTTTTTTTTTAAATAAACATTTGTTAAATGTTGCAAGATTCTGTTTTAACAATAACTACAACTTTTTGACAAGAAGTTTTCAAGTTATGCTTTTCTTATTAAAAGTTACGGTTAAGCATCGGTAATTGTTTTTGAGAGAGAACTGAATTATTTATTATTTTATATATAGAGAAAATCCATATGTAATTAAAAAAATCATTTCAGTATGTATAGGTAGATATTATAAACTACAGAATTTAAGACCAGATTTGAAACACTATTTCCTGCCACTTTCAAATCTAGTCACAAATTCAAATCCTAGTTCTACCTCCTCTAAAACTAAAACTCAAACGACATTTCATAATTCAATTAGTGACTAGCTTATAGAATAATGGAAGTGGTGGCATATTAGACTCTACTTTTCCAACGTGAAAATTCGGAAAAAAGTTGCCAGGTTTTATGTGTTGTCTTCGTCGTTTATTCTAGAATCTAAAATGCAATGTCCTTTGCATTAAGTGATATTTCTTAAAACAACTATAGTAACCAAGAAAAATAATAAAATTATTCGTTGACCTGAAAACACACATGATAATTTTCATGAATAATTTTAGATTGGTATTTTATCTGCAAGTGGGAAAACAATTGATTCTTTTTTAAAAAAATATATTATTTTTATTTCTTTGTTATTTTCAATAACATGTATAATTTAATAATATTTATAATGTAATGCACATCGAAAACATGCATGATTTACTAAGTTTTTCCTGAAATGTTATTTTTACAAAATTATTATTGAAATTCAGATATTTAGGTAAAAATAATTGCATAAGCAAATTTATTCAATTTTTAATATCATAAATGAAATTAAAAATTATAAACATTGAAAGAAAATTCAAAGTTCAATTTGAAACAAAAAATTACATTTACAATTCAAGTATGTTGTCAAGCTAACATAAATTTCAAATTACGCTTTACATTAATTTTTCGAAACAGTACTTTTAAAACTGATGATTCCGTCTTCATATTATACTAATATGCTAAAAGCAGTTATATATTTATTATATATCATTATTATTATATCTCATTATTATAACATTTTTCCTGAGTTTCATTTATTTCATAGTTAGCAATTTTATATAGAATCGTGATAATTAGTCACTTCACTTAATCTTTAAATTATTCTCGTTATTAATTTACTTTTAACTTTCAAATATAACTCGAGAAAATATTAAATAACGTTGAAGTATATTTAAGTTTTTGTCTAAAAACAGAAAAAATATACTTAGTTTTACTCTTAAATATTTAAATAATGTTATTTGAAATGAACTATATATATATATATATATATATATATCAATTATCCAAATGTATATAAAAACATAAAATTTGTTGCAAGAAAATTAAATAATAATTAATAAGTGTGGGGTGATTCTTACATTGTTACGAATGAAATCACCTGACAGAAATTGGGCATAAGAATATTTAAAAAAAAGCTACTAATGCGTTATAGTGTCCGGCAGATCAGTATATAATTTTATGCTGTGAAGATATTTTAGCATGCATTAAGGTTCGACTTTACGACTTTGGTGAGTTTTAAAACCCCTCAATAAATATTTTATGATGTTTTAGCCACAAACTCTTATTTATTAGGATTAATGAGCGAAGAACAATATAATAATTTTACGACGAGTGAAGTTTTCCTTTATAAATTAATTAATTTTATATGTTACTACCTTTTGTCCGCTCTTCAATAAAAGGGCATTTTCGAAATTTGTTTTTCAGAGTAAAGTAAATTGCATTGTGAAGTTTTATTCTCAGATTTCATAAATGTATAAAATTTTTAGATGAAGATTTAAGCGAAAGTAAGTGGAAATGATTTGATACGCGTGGTTTTTATTATTCTCAAGATCGGCTTTGTTTTGTTAAATTGTTTTATTGATTTTTTTAAATATTTTCAAAACACATAAGTTGCACGGAAATTTATATCTGCTTGTTAAGATATGTATACATAAAAATGGAAGTATTATCATTAGTCATCATTAGTATTATCATAGTCATTACGGTATTCCTCCACACAGTTCAGTGCAAACATTTATACATTAGCTAAATATAGTAATAAAATGAAAATATACGCTGGAATGCTTTGACATTTTACATGTATCTGAAACATTGGGTGACAAATACACCTTTTGAATATTGAAAAAAAAATCAATTAATAACATCAAAATTGTAACGCCAAAATATTTTATGTCCAAAAACTAAATATTCACATTTCACATAGCAGTTTTAATTCCGTTAGTAGTCTATGATATTCTCATAGCACCAGTTAGGATGGAATTCGCGATTTTTTACTGATAACAAAACATGCTGAAGGCTTAGAGGTTGAGTCTGCACCAGTCTTTCTCGATCGCTAATTCGAGTAAAACCGATTCCCAGTAATGTAGAGAATAGATACTAGAGATAGAATACCCGTACATTCTCCATTCTGGATTTAGATTTGGACTGATTGGTCCTCCACCAATAAGGTTTAAAGGGACATTTGTATAAAACCTGTTTCGTGCATAAATTTGAGCTACATACATTTTTTTCATATTCTCTGATTTTCCTTAAGATAAATTTTTTTCATGTTTGAGGCTACATATTTACAAGCCCAATATACATTTGTAGTGAAATTTTCAAGGCATTCCAATGCATATTTTTCATTTGTAGAGAGAGGTGGCAGCTCCAGTGTCACCCTTGTCATTTGACTGAGGTTTGAAATTTCGACATAGAATGCCAATAGCAATTATGCTGCTCCTAAATGCGACATTAATAAACAATCAATCAATAAGAAAAAGTATATTTTGCGTTATATTGAAAGTGTTTTACTCAGTACGGCAGTAAATGCATATATGTATATATATTTGTATACCTTATTATGTTTTCACTTATATTTTAAGGGATATTTCGATGAGAAAAAAATGTTTTGCACACGAAAAATGTAAGAGGTTAATAAAGTTTTTAAGCTTTCCAGGTGTGAGTCAATATTTGTTAGAAGGTATGAGTTCTAATGTTAGTGGATTCTTTCTATTGATAGTGAAGAAGACAAAAAAAAAAATACCTAATGATAACCTAATATAGTGTAAAGAATACTTTCTTCAGTTCTTACAATTATTCTACTTATTTGTACAAATTTTGATTATAAGCTACAGGTGTTTATAAAAATTTAAAAAAAATTAATATTTCTTTCTGAGAGAGAACTATTAAATAATTAATATCTCTATTTTTTAAAAAAAGTTGATTAAAATAAAGAGTATTAAAATCCGTTGGATTTTTAACCAGTTCTTTAAAGTATCATTTTATTAGTTAGAAAAAGAAGAGGTTGTTTAAGTGGTATATTCAATTATTCAGTTATAGAAAGGAATTACTATATGGAAAAAATGTAATTATAGTTTCCAAATTTATTTCGTAATTTTATTCTTTATAGTTAATGTCATTTAATCTTACATTATATAGTTTTCAATACTTCTCTCAAATGAATGAGAAACACTTTTGGAAATAATTGATCTCAAATTGTTGTTGTAAACTAATTTAGCGAAAATGATGATATCGTTATTTGAGTAATAAAATTTAGCTAATTCAATTAAAATTGAATTTGGTTTTAAGTTTATAATACTGAAAAAATTCCTACGATTTATTGTTTTATGAAAGATAAAAACAAAATTGAAACAAAATGAAATATAATTTTTAGTTATTCGTTTCAGCATGTTAAAGTTTTGACACGCTATTATATTATATGACTATGCATATAAGTATAGATAAATATAACTGGTAAAATTTTAAGAAAATTTGTATCTAATTCGTATTTAAAGCAGTAACATTCACTTTAACAAATAATTTTTTTTAAAATTTACGTTATTTTAAAATTATACATAGGGTACCCTAAAATGTTCTCATTCGTCCAAATAGCTATAATCAATTGAAATTGTTGTTTCTATAATGAATATAACCTCAAGTAATACAGTGATATTTACCTTGTGAAAATTCATTGCACATTTATCAAACAATATATGCATATATTGCTTTTGAAGGATTAATTGAGTGTAATTTAAGGTTAAATAATTTTTTATATCAGAAAAAAAAAATAACTGTTAGAAAACGTGATAGTTTAAACTTATCGTACATCATATACTAAATGCTTGAAACGGATTCTTTGTTTATTGGCCTAAAACATTAATCTTTCAATTATATAACTCGAAAGAGAAATGTAGAGTGATATTCTATGCTAAGAATTTGACATGAGGATGCGATTTATACATAAACTTGAAGTAATATTTGATCACTACATATGTGAACAAAAAATACAAGGTATGGCAATTATGTAACGACAGTAACGCTATAAAACATTTTATTTTAATGTCATGTATTTACTTATTCACATCTTCAATGTACTTTCTTCCTCCATTCCTAAACGCTGCATTGTTCGAAATAGGCTGGAAGTCTCATGTTAGATCCTTCAGGACTAGTGCCGCAATCCCTTTCACAGCGCAAACGGATTCAAGTCTTGTTCTTTTTAATGCAGATTTTCCCCTTAGGAAATAGATAGAAATCACATCGCTCAAGATTTAACGAATACGGTAGATGGCCTAAAAGTGGGATGCTGTACTTGACTGGAAAACTCTTAACAAATAATGCGGAATGAGCTGGCGCCTTCTCTTAGTGGAGAAACCTTGATTTGTCCTCTCTTAATTCAAGTAGTGTTTTCTTTAATCTTTTAAGGACTCCAGCGAAATTGTGAAGGTAGAAATATTGATTAAATAGTGTGACCTTCAAGAACCCAGTGAAAGTACACAATCCCCTGAATATAGAAAAAAAAAAGTCACCATTGCTTTGAATTTCGATTCCCTCATTTGAGCATTTTTTGCTATCAATGAAGGTGGGCTCTCCCAGTTCAGTATTGGAATTTCGTTTTAGGATCATAAATAAGAAATTACGATTCCTTAAACGTTATTAACATTTCCAATAATTTGGGTCATTTTCAATGGCATTCAAAGTGTCAGTAGTAGAAAATTATATTCCAGTTTCTTCTTGTTCAAACATGAAAATTTTTTTCAAAATTTGCTGTACTGAATTTTTGTCAATTTCTGTGGTCTCAGCAATCGCACAGATACTAACTGATGGTCGTATCGAACGAGATTACCGATTTTTTCGATATTGTCATCCTTTTTTGACGTAGAAGGACATTCCAAGCGTGAATCATCTTCAACTCTGGGCCGTCTTGAAAATGCTTAAACTAATCACAGACACGTGCACTGCATAAACAACGATTACCATACACTTCTCTCAATTAATTATAAGTTTCAGTTGCGGATTTTCAAAACTTCATGGGAAATTTCACAACAGTTCGTTGTTCACTTATCATCTTTAAAGCAAAACACAAAATAACTATAATATGAACGAAGTCTATGGCTGTACGGATTTATTTACGGAAGCAAGAGGCACTGTATTCGAAAGAGCAGGCCTCACGGTAAACAGCCTTTGGTCGCTGGCCTTAAGGGGACTTAGTACCTTACGAAATCAAAAGTAGAACATTTTGTCAAACTTTTTTCGATTCTTCATAAAACAACAATTTTTCCTCATTTCAACCTGAAACTTTGCCAGTTTGTGTAATAAAGTAGATAGTTTAAAATATTGGGTCAAGTGTTGCTATTAAATTAATATATTTTCTTATACAACATGAAATATGCGTACAAAAATTTGAAAAATAAATTAGCTTACCTTACGTTATCCACAAGATAACATTTGAAAGATGTACAGTAGAGCCATAATTCTTATACCAAATTAAAGCTAAATAGTGACCGTATTCTGTAAACCTCAAATTTTAAATTTATCTTACATTAAAAAAATTGAAAAATTAAAAAAATTATCAAGTTTGTATTTAGTAAATTGTTTTTCATGTATCATGTTATAAAATAAAATCTATTCATCCTATTAACAAAATTGAGGTTCACAGAATAAAGATATACAAGTACAACACTCATGTAAAATTTTAAAGCTCTGCATGCAAAACATTTTTTTTAATCCTGTGGGAAAATGTGAAAATAACAAACTGAGAAAAAGAGGTTTGTTTACATGGCATTACATAGAACAAGCCACTTTAGACATTTACATTTTTTGCTGCACAGGGCGTAATAATTGTCGGATTTTGACGTGGTTTGTTTTAAAATGGCCCTAATATTCAGTACTATTTTTTAAAAACAAATTTGAAAAATCGAATTTTTGAAGGTGCAAAGGCACTAAGTCCCCTTAAGCGCAGGTATACTTCTTTTGCAGTAGCGTCAGTATTGTTATTTAATATCCACGTTTCGTATATATATAAATGGACCAAACAATGATAATTTAGACAACAGAACTACCATATTTTGCAAGGTTATACATTAAAACTATGGAATACAAATGCTGAATTGAAAACTATTTGTATGTAATAATAGATTCTAAAATATTTTCAGATGATATCTCAAAGATATGAATTTATTATCATGAACTTAGAAATACATCATTAAGTTGTATTAATGACAAGAATTTAGAGATCTATACATTCAATGCTTAATGCAATCTGAATTTCGTATTTGCGTGCAACACTTAGTTTATCCAATTTGTAATTACTTATAGTGTATTGTTTATAAATCTTTGTGTACTGTTTTGTTAGAAAGGTAATTATTTTTCAATAGTTCTACAATTTGAAAATAGACTTAAATCATTTCACTGTAACCCATTATTCTCAATGATAATTTATCCTTCCATTAATAAAAATAAATTACTAATAATTAAATTGGCAACTCATTCGTACTGTTATAATCTGAAGATGATTTTGTAAATTATTGTAACTGTTTCTATTAATGTTTCGTTAGGATTATCATTGTTTTCCTCTTTTTGTTATTATGTTAAGTCTCTTTGGACACAGATTGAGCAATTGTTTCTAAGCTATAATGGTTGCATAAATTAATCTGGTATAAAATCATTTATGGGTAAAATATAATCCAGTTTTGTGAGTCATTATTGTAATATCTCGAGAAAAGTGTCTGATACATTTAATTTTTGGTATGAATATATGAATATTTAAGGAACGAATCGTTAGAAGGTGTTTGAATTTGATTAAAGTCCTGTTTGTAAACTATAATTCATTGTTTCCTTACTATAAGCAGGTTAATAAATATAACAATGAAATAAACATTTAATTGAAATAAAAATATAATTAAACGTTTTTCATAAAAATTTGTGTCTTACCTTCATCAATCTTAACAAATATAGGATTTTATTTCAAAGACGATATCCAGGAATATTTCAAATTCTCCATTATAATTGTTCTTTAAGTTTTTTGAGATGAAACATCTTTAGGAGGAAAATGAAATAAAAATAAATAAAATACTTTAATCAATCCTTGATAAAAGTATCGACATTACAGCCTTATTCATTCGTATGATTTCAAACATGAATACTTAATATTATGTAATGCCAAATACATAAAATTTATTATGTCTGCATAATAATTTCATAATTTGGTAACTACGAAATGGTTAAAATAAGAATGCTATTTATGTATTCTATATTGTTTAATCTTTAAGAAGACAGGGTACTTACTGAGTACTCCACTCGGTAACAAAGAGAACTGTGAATTTCAGAAAAATCACTTTACTAACACCTGCGCTTAATTTACCCTCCTTCCTAAGTTCATTCAGTGAGATAGTATTTTAAGTTATAGGTCGTATTTTGATCTGTTCTTTTTCAT
This sequence comes from Nephila pilipes, assembly GCA_019974015.1. Taxonomy (NCBI): domain Eukaryota; kingdom Metazoa; phylum Arthropoda; class Arachnida; order Araneae; family Nephilidae; genus Nephila; species Nephila pilipes. The sequence goes on from BMAW01097518.1 coordinate 46,232, forward strand.
TAAAATTTTTTCTGGAACGGCTCATCTGGCGCCCACAATAAGCCAACCATGTTATTATGAAAGTTATTTCAGCAATATGTTCTATTCCATTTTTTTAATAATAATGAGGTTTATTTAATGATTCAATTTTCTTTTTACAAAAAAAATTTAAAACAAAATTAATACAATAATATTATTTTATGGTCGGCCTTTTTCTTTCTCTATAAGATATTGTTTTTACATTCAATGGACCATCAAAATGATTATTTTCATTCTATTTTCAAAATAAGAATGTAGATGTAGATGCTGTCGGTAATTTATGTGGAACTTACGTTGATACCAGGAGAGCATTAGAGTGGTCTATGCTCATTTTTTATAGCTTTTTAAACATTGCAGGTACAATATAAACAGCCACATTATGCTTCTCATTTCATCACTCGATAATAATCCATAGTATAGGCTCTATATTTTGAAAACAAATTAGCATTATCGCTCTTGAAACCACATTTATAACAGAGGCGTTTGATTCTATCGTTACTGAGAAGTTCTAAAACTTTAGCAAGAATCAATTGAACAAATTTGAAGCAGTAGGACTCAATGAACATCTAAAAAAGAAAGGACGGTGAAACTTGAGCGGACAAAAGAAAATTAACTACATAACCTATAAGTTGAACTGAATATTCGAATTTTGTATACAAAAATAACCAAATATATCTGTGAAAGCTGCAATAACTTTTCAACAAATGTTAATGAAATGTCCGAATGATGGAAATAATCATCATTAGTTAAAATTACTTCTTTGATTTTGTTTTAAATATCAACAATATTTTTGTAATATAATTCACAAATTAAATATCAACAATATTTTTACTATATTTTTGTTGTATTCATTTTAGTGAAATTAAATCCTCTTTTATTTAAATTTGTAGTACCTTTATAATATTACTAGTTATTGCATTTAACATAAATATCGTTAGAAATTCATATTTGGGCTTTAAAATGCGGTGGCGTGCAGAGTAAACCACTGGTGTTTTCATGTTACTTCAGCCCACCCGTTTTCTTAAAGCTTAAAAAAAAACTTGTATTGTAAAAGAGGTTTATATATGTATACCAATTAAAACATATTATATCATGCTGTGTAATATCAGAATTTAAAAATACATTCGTTCCTAGTTACAAACAAACAAATATGCTAAGTTAAAGCAAATAAAATTTGTGTCTGAAATGTATTTTGCATCGTAAAGGAATAGAATTATTCGAATCATCAAATTAAATCAGTGGTAGAAGCTCATTTTTTTTGTGCCAAAATTTACATATAAGTATGGACAAAATAATACAAAGATGCATTTACTGTTTCTTTGAAATATTGTATTCACTATCTTAAGTTGATAAACATTAAAATTTGTCTTCAATCTAAGTTTTCTTTTTTTTTTTTGCTATTGGTTAGCCAGCTGTAGCCTTAAAAAACCAATGGTAAGCTTGCTTTTTCTTTAACCTATTAAATTTTCGCTATGCAGTGTGTTACATAAAAATGTACCTCAGCTTCTTCTTCCAGAGAAGTGTTCCAGATTGAATTGTTTCTCTCCTCCTTGTGCAAGAAATGTTGTTTGCACTCGCTATTTCTAGTATATGAAAGACTTGTAAGCTGTGTTTTTCAGATTTGTTTTTCATTGTTTCTTTTTCCAGCGATGTATAGCTTTTGAATCAAAGGAAATGAAGGGAACAAAGTGACGGAATGATGTATTTTACAATTCGGATGTCGAGCGTTCGGTAAGGGAAAGTGAAAATTTTCATTCTTTCTTTTCGAATCGTGCGATTCTGAAGATGAAAAGAACAAACTTAACAAAATAGAATGGCATCGAAACAAAAAAAAAACTCACTTTAAGATTTTTAGATCGATCTTCTGAAAGACAAGAAAATACTACTTTTTCAGCTCTTATATATTCTTTTATTTTCTCTCTCCAATTCTTTTAATATCAAAAAAACTTTATTTACGTGTCAAAGTCACAATTCCACTTATTGGAATTCCATTAATTATGAACATTTATATTAAAAAAAAAATAATTTACTTCATTTATCCCCTTATGTTGTTTTATTATACAAAGAAGAAAATGTTTTATGTAGTTGTATTTACAATTTGAGTGAATAAATATTTTTAATAATTAATGCATAGTAAATAAAAAAAGGCATTTAAGAAATTTTGGATCAAAACTTTTTCTCAAAATCAATCTTTAATAAACATTAATTGAATGAAATGAACAACTTTTAGTACCGCAATCTTTGTTTCTTACATTGAAGGAAATCATAATTAGAAACTTAGGTTTTTTTTTGTATTAGTAATTTTAAGGTTCTTAATTTTAATTACAATTCAGCTGGAGTCTACTTTAATTATCATGTCCACTAAATATTTAACATTTAAAGGCTCCATCTTCAGAAACAGGGAAGAACTACTTACGTCTTTTTCATGCTCATTTAGTTTACATCTTAGAACCATTTTAAACACGTTCATAACCAAATATATGAAATATAATGCATTCATATTCACTCGAGAATAAATACTAGATTCTGTTGCCTTATCGAATGTGTAAAGTGTTTTGTTTTTGAATCTTCTCATCCTTTAATCTAAATTTAATAAAAAAAGTTCATGCATTAAGTTCTTAGTAATAACATCAAAGAGAAACTCCTATTAAAGAGACACGACTTATGCCAAAATAATAATTGACTAATAAAAAAGTGTTTTCCTTTGAGCTTTGTTTATGCTAACTTCCAATGTCTAGCACTTTTATAAATAATGTTAAAAAATTAAAAAAAAATATTTTTTTGTGAATAAACGGTATAAAACTAGAATCAAATTGTCAGAAATTTTTATAAAGGCATAAAAATTCAAATTCTATGTTCCTAAAATATTTGAGCAAAATATAAGGAATACAGTATTTGAACTGACATTTTCATTAGTCTATAACTAATATGAAAGATTTGAAAGAAATTTTGACATATCTCCCATTTTTAAGGAAAAACATGTTTCAATTTTTTTAGATGTAAGAATACAATTTATTTTCTTTTTAGATCAAAAGTAAATTGTGCACTGGAAATTCATTCCCTTAAGCTTTACTTATAGAAATGCTACATTCGGCTAATCCTATTGAAGAGAAAACGAGTTGTACAAGAATTTATCTTTGGATTTTGGAGATGATTTTTACGAAATATTGAAATATTTCACTAAATAATAGAAGAAGACATGTTGAAAAACATAGTTTTAAAGATTATAAGTTAGTTGTTATATACAGCACTGGAAATAGATAAACTTATAGAGATTTTCTAAGAGAAGACAATTTCTTTGAATATATTTTAAAGTTTTTCATCTTACGTTGGAGCGAAATGTAATTTTTTTCAAAATTTTAGTTAGGATAATTTTGTTACTTACTGAAAAATGAAACTGTATTACGTTCAGTCACAAAATTTATAAAAACGAATTGTTATCTCAATTAACTTAAGACAATTGTTCTTATGAAAAACATTCTACTTTGAAACGGTCTGATAATATAAGAACTCGTGAATTATGGAATATTTTGAAAGTTACTTGTAACAATAAAATTTATTTATGAAAAATTAAATGCAATTAATGAACTAAAACCAGCGTTTCTTCATATAAGATATGAAATATATAATCAATGGTATTCTTCAAGATTTTTTGTATCTTAAGTTTTAACGTATTGCTTACATGGAAAAGTTTTTGTCTAAAGGTTTGATAAAAAAAAGTTAAAAAGATACTCCCGAGCCTCAAAATAAACTATATCAGTCGCATAGACTAGTAGTTCACTCGTAGAAATGTTTCATATTTTCATTCGATAGAAATTCATTTGTTCCATTTATCGATTTTTTATACATGCGTTTGAATATTATTTATAAATTGCCTCTGTGTTGCTTACAATTTACTAGGGGAATATTAAAGCCTTGTAAGTTTTAAGTTATTTGTCACTAGAATGTAATAGTGTGTGTCAAATAAAGAGTACGAAGTTTAATATTAACTCGAGACGTTTATTTATCAAAAGAATACAGAACTATCAGTTCGATAGAGATAATGAAAACAAGAGTTTGCTTTAAACTAACAAAAATATAAATGAGGAAATTAAGTTACATGGTGTAACAACAGGAAAAAGAGAACCTATCTTGAATTTATTGTTTAGCGAGAGGTTTATATAGAAAAGACTCGAGAATGCACTTCGCTTCAGTTCATAATTCTTTGCATTTTTCGAGAATAAATGTAGGCTAGCGTAAACGTGGGTATTTCTTCTGTCTACCACATAAATCATGGAATAGCTGAATTCAACCTGGGAATCGAAATTTAATAGGAGGCAGCGCGGAGGAAATGAATGAATGAATGTAGGTTTTTGCACAAGAGCACATTTTGGCTCCATTCGCCAGGAAATACGAGTCTCGTTATCATTGCCAGAAAACTCGAGTCTCGTTGCAATATTTATCATAGTTTTATATTTATCATACAAATACATTTTGAATGAACTACTTTAGGTAATTAATGAATATATTTCACAAGATTTATATTATCTAGGGCATTTTTGTGTTTCACCAGGGATATATGATACTTACTGAATGAATTTATATTCATTGATCTCAAATATTTCTACATATTTAGAAAATGATACAAATTTAATTCCTCAGTTTCAAACGCTTACCGAATATTGCGTTTGATTCTCATAATAATCCAGTGAAAATAATATAAATTCCTTAGGCAGTTTATATACAAGATATCAGTAAATTTGACAATTATTTGGTTTCATATAATAAGGTTTGCATGTAAGTATTAAATTCTATAATGTGTATCCAAGTTTCATGACATAATGAACAGGAAAAAAAAATATTTTGTACAAGCAATTGACTCCTGAAGCGATCATAGCAGGACGTTTGATATTTTATAAAATCGTTAAATTTAAAAGATATGAGGTCATCACGTGTATCTTAAAGCATAATATTCACAGAGGCTAAAATTAGATATTTCAATCTAGCTAGAGATCACAAATCTTCGATTTCTTTTTTTCTATAAGAATTTTAAAACTTTTAAGTTTCTGAAACGGAGATCAACCTTATTTTGTGTTTCTTTTTCTAGAATCCCCAAATAATTAGAATGTATATTTAGAACATTTGACGTACACCTTTTACATTCACATATATATTTTCATCATGAAGTCGTATTTTGTTCTATTTCACAAATTTTCGATCTTTTTTTTCAGTGTACCTATAATTTTCGCTCATTAATTGAGATATATTTACAATGGTTTTTCACTTCCAAGAATTAACACTAATAAACGATGAATATATCGAGAAAGTAAACCAGTTCATCAACGTTTTCAATGAATTGATAACATTCTTACGTATACAAAAAATAAAAAATCTTAAGATTAGATATTTAAAAACACTCAATACCCTCAGCGATTGCATCTTCATTTGAATACCTGAAAGAAATTGAAGTATGTTAAGAGTATTTTGCTAAGAAATCTCGTTTATTTTATCACTGTTTTCACTGTAGAAAAATCTCGAAATAAGAAATGTTTTGCCGAAACATTCACCATAACAATGGCGAAAAAAATTAACACAAGACAACGATTCAATTGATTGATAGATTATTTTTCACAATTGCTTTACTTGTTCAAGTTGTAAATATTTCGTTTTAAATCAAATACCTTAAAAGAAATATAGGTAGATAAAAATATTATAATTTCCCTTAAATAAAAATATATAGTTCTAGAGATTAATATTGTTTACCACAATCTACTTAACTTGATCTTTAAAGAATTGATGAGTTTCGGTTCTTAAACAAAAAATAAATCACAGGCTGGAAAATATATCATTTTTCATATATATAATTATTATACAATAAATACGTTTTAGTTAATATTAACTTTCAAAAAAATATCATGTCTGATTCATAAAAAAAATGTTTAAACTAATCTACAAATACATTTAGTTATCATGAAGATTAAATTTACAATTTTAAAATCTTATTATAATAATTACATAATTTTATGTTTTTATTACGTAGATTTGTACTAATTTTATGAAACGAAGGAAAAGGAACTAGTTATGAAGATAATACATTTTAATTAAAAAACTTCCAGTCAATGTTTATTATACTTAATGAGTTTTAAAGTTAATGTAGTTTCTATTTTATATCATCACTATTCATTTTCGTCACATTTAAGTAGTTTTAAAAATCCAACACTTCTGGCAACCAACTGATGAGATAAGCCAAATTCAGCGAAAGAGATACCAAAAACAAAAGATTACCTCATTTCAGCTTTTGTCAGTGAAGAAAAGGGAAACTTCTTTCTACTGATGAATGTTTAAGTCACTTTGCGAAAACCAAATGCATGAAATCTGCGTTGGGATTGTGAGAGACAAGATGAAAAAAAAGCAGTAAAAAAACCTCTATAACTCACGGAGTCTTGTAATGGAAGCATTTCTCATTTTGAAGGCTGTTGACGGAAGAAATTCTTTATTCTTTTCAGCTGACCTCTGCTATTGCATCCAAATACTTAGGTTTGCTTAGATTGCACTGTGCTCAAGAGCCATGGTTGAAGAAAAATATGTCACTTAGAATAACATTTTTGCTTTCTAAATTATTGCCTACTGCTCCTATATTACGGTTCAAGCCTAAGATAGCTTTTTAGATGTTTTATTTGTTGCTATTCAAAAGAGAGAAGAAAACCTTGAATTCCTAAGTCGATTCGTAAAATACAGGGAAGTACTTTTGTATGGTATTATAGTGCTTAAAGTAAATATGTAAAAAAATAATATATTTAATTAAATTAAATACATTTAAAGTAATTATATATAAAAAATACTAAGCTCCTATTTTATAAATGATTAGATGTTCTGATATTCATTTATAGTGCATCGTAAGGTTTCAATTAAATTTATTTCAAATATTAAATTCATCTTTATTAATCGAAATTAAATTTCGATAACCTCGTTAGAAGGTAAAGTATGATTTTTAGCAAGTTTTTTTTATCACTGGTGACTTAAGTTGATACAACTCCCTACTAAATATTTCTAACATCAGAATAAATTTTTCATATAAGGTAATTTATTATACTTTTCTTTAAGTAATTTCTAAAATGTTATCCATTTATCATAAATTATGAGTGTAATAGAATTTCTAAGTCAACTCTGAAGTGTATTAATGTATAATTGTTAAGAAATTATTTCATTCAAATACTTTTTTATACTTAAAACTCGCCATGTATATTTATCATCAATTCGTCATGCAATTTTTGTTAACAAGAAGTTCCTGAAGATAGCGTTCATGCATAATGGTATGAAGCAAAGATATACATTTTGTCATTTAAATGCGTAACATTGTGTTATATTTCAATAAAATTTATTAAATAACAGTAAGGAATTTAACAATACATTTTATTGCATTACTGAATGATCTCATTATAATACACAAAAATTTTATGAATTAAATATTACTTATTGGTTGAAAAAAGTAACATATTTTCCTATTGGCTGCAACTAACATATGTAATAAAAAATAAATAGTATCGAATATAATTATAATAATTAAACCTTAGATTCAAGAATACCTTTAAAATTTTCTTAAAAATTCATCACAAATCCACTACGTTTATTTAAACCGTAATATTACAGTCAAAAGCATCTTAATCTATTTAAAAGGAGATTAAAGCATTTTGCTGATGGAGGTCGCTCCAATATTGAATGAAAACCGTGAATTGATGCAAGTTAATATTCTCAATCTATTTTTCCCAAAGTGCCCACTGCTGCTCTCAGAGTTTAATTTCAAAATACGTAAACCCACTTCAAACGAATTCGAGTCCAATTAATGGAATGTCCCTTCAAATCTGTAATTCAATATCAGTCCTTGCCGAATCTTTAAATAAGATCTGTGTGTTGTCTAAGTTAATAAAAGAAGCCCACACAGTTGCGTAAATCGCCATCGAAATTCTGTCTCCATGCCGATTAAACTGTATATCGGTGACCGGATTTAAGTTCGCATCTGAAAATCAATTTAGCGAGCTTTTAAAAGGTCCGCTCAAGTATAAACTTGATTACACGGAAGTTCTCAAAGAGCTGTAAACTCAGAATTCAGTCGCGGATTAGTACTAAGCCCGCAGTAGAGTATTACATTCACATGGAATATAGTTTACTTCAAATTTTATAGAATCCAAATAACAGGCTAAGAATTGAAATAAAGGAAGAGAGAGAGTGAGAGAGGAAAAAGGGTGCGAAAAAAAAGAGTCAGATTTGTATTGTGATAATTTCACATTTAAATCAGTTTCATTTTGCCGATAGTTTTATTCGTATATTTTATTGCTTGAATGCAGATAAATATGCTAGGAAGTCAAATTGAATCATTACTTAATATTCTTCATGTAATTCTCTATAAATGATAAAATCTTTGAAAAAAAAAGGAAATTAATTTCAGGTAAGGATATGGTGTTAAAGCACAAAATATCAAATTCTTAGATTATTTTTTTATGAATCAAGGTTAGAAATACTAAGTTACAAGCAGTTTTAGAAATAAATACTGTATTTCATAAAGTTCACATATTCTCAATTAATTCATAATAAACAAGAAAAATAACGCAAATATCAACATATTGCGTTATCATTTATTTCACTGATTTAAACCAGAGAGGAACAAATAATTAGATTAACTCCTTCCATCAGAATCCATTGTAATAACTTTTTATTAATTTCATACAACTACAAATGGCATAGTTTATGAAATAAATTATACCCAAAAGTTCATTTTATGCATTTCTGTACTATTTAAACAACAGGAAGGAAATGTATTATATGCATCGTTTAAACTCTGAAGACAATGAATTTCTTCTTGAAAGTAACTTTTAACTGACGTCACTCATAATACTCAAAGGATGTGTGAATAACGATTGATTATATCCAATAATTTCGTAAAGAAAGCTTAAAAGTTAGATTTGTATGTGGATGCTTTAGGAACATTGTCCATCTTAACTATTAGCAACCGAAAACTAGAATTATAACTTGTTAGGGTAGCTCGCATAAGCTCAACTTCATGCAAATCAGTTAAGACAGATACAAAGAATGTAGAATAAAAACACAACCATTTGAAGTACCAAAGATGAAAATTATTTCATTATAAACATTTTGCGTTTTTAGGATATTTTTTACACTTTCGGAGCCTCTTTACAAAATTCAATAAGTGAGACCCTGTCTTGTCTTAAAGAAAAATTCTCAAAATAGTGTCAAATAAAGTGTGGAAAAATAAAGTGTAGAAAGCGGAAAAATAAAGTGTAAAAAGCGGAAAAATAAAGTGAAATGCGGAAAAATAAAGTGTAATGGGGGGAATTCTTTCAATTTCAATCTGGTGAAATTGAATATAGGCTTTTTAAAATATTCTTCCGTGAAATATATCTTCCGTAAGCAGTGTAGCTGGCAAGCCCTGATACACATAAACACATTCATATACATATATATAATAATAGAGAGAGAAAGTTGAAAAGTTTTTTTAAAATATAAACTAAAAATATGCTCTTAATTAAACTTATGTATAAACTAAATTAACAAAATACAATTCACTGAGATTTCAGGATTACCTAAGTGTAAACGTTTTAGATAAAAAAAGAAAAATGAACAATCTTTCTTAAAAAGCATGAAAATATAGGAAACCTGACTGTTAGATTACCAAAATAATAAGCAGTAGGATCTAAATGAATTCAAATGAGAAAAAATTATGTAAAGTACAAAACAAGGTTAGAAAAAAATATTGGAAACAAATGGGAGAAATAAATGACAACAGAAAATGGCTTTAAATGCTTATAAATTCTTAATCTGACCAATGACATGTGCGAAGATTTTATCTCGTCTTACAGGCCTATATTCACTTATTAATTTAGACCCCACCTCTGCTCTCTTCCTTGATTGTCTACTGTCATTAAATGTTCTGGAGAGTTCTGATTTAAATTCGACAAGATTTCAGAAGTTCTTCATTATTCTTAAACTGCTATCCCGTAATGGAGAAAGTACACGTTTGCCAGGTAGAAACTTTTATTTCATTTATTATATATAAGGACTCTGGCATTTTTTCTTAATCCAATTATTTTTGACATGGCCATGATCTTCGCAAAACATAGAGGCTCTTCTGACGTGTTGCACATGAAGTGTTAGAAGCACTGTCTTTGTATTTAATTATTGATGGGTATCTTCTTTGATGTCTTTGATGTCTTAGGTGATATATAGAGACTGAACTAGAATGGGTTGTTTTATAATTGATCACTTTTTCTGAAAGTAGTACGCTGTTCCAGGATGCAGCATTCGTTTTACCCCGCTCCTATTATTATTTTTCTTCTTGTTTATTATCTCCCTAAGGGTCTAAGTGTTTTCCTAGACAATTAAAGTATTTTTCATTGAACTATTTTTATTTTTATAATGATTGTAATTTTGTGTCATCAGCGTACAGCACAAATGGAAAGGGGCAGAGTCATAAAATGAAGTAAAATGAATGAACAAGTTCTAATTCGGTACTCCTCGAAGCAAGTTTTTCAAAAGTCACATTGGATGTTTTAAAATTTAGTATCAAATAGTTTAATGTTAAATTTAGTGTCAACTTACATTTTGTCTTCACTCTGCGAAATTCTGGAGTGTATTGGTCACATGATATCATGGTCTTTCTATGCTTCTGACTGTAATCACTTAGTTCTTTAAATATTGTTATATTAACTCTTTTATTTCCAGATTAAGAGGTCACATACTTTTTAAGCAGTCAAAACTGAAGCGAAATTATGTGCAATTTTATGATGTTGATATGATGGTGTTACTTCTTCTACAATTAAATTTTTATGAGTAATCTTTAACATTATTCTCTTAGCTTGTCGAACTATCTTTGGAAAAGATTAAAATGTCTCCCTGCTTTCTGAATGTCTTTCTTGATCTACAGATATCCCGAAATTTTGTACACTCGTACTAATAGCCACACCAAGTGATTGGATGATTTTTAGTCTGGCTTAGTAATCTTTAATTAAAAAAGGAAAGTATGTTCATTTATATAAATTTCAAATATAATTAAGCCATTACCAAACTTTTTCGGGTATAATTTAGAAATTAATGGATTTATGGATTATTTATTGCTTTGTGGTTTCTCCCTAGATACTTGCGTTGAAGTTTAGGTTGCCATCGATCGTAGATTATAGGCTTCATGTTATTCATTACAGCCCTTCGGTAATTTTTATTCTGTTTAAAAGATTCCTCCCAACCTTCAAATAAGTTCTTCTGATATTTACACAAAGAATTAAGACTCTCAGGAAAATCACTCTGCAATGGTTCTCCGTGTCTTTAACGGGGATGAAAATGCACCACTCAAATTGTATTTTTACCTGTAGAGCCTGATAGCGGTTCTATTATATGGAGTAATCAAGTCAATCTCTATGTCAGTTAATATGTCCTTCCTACCAATTGTTCCCCCAAGAATGCGTTAGGTGTTTGTTTTCTTCAATTTTCGAAAGCGAACTTTCATTATTCTTTGAAGTGCCCGACACATTCTAATTCTACTGAATCAGCTTGTTCGTGGAGTCTGCTATGTAAACCGCTCGAAGAATCATAGCCGAGTGAATCTGCTGGAGGTTCAGCATAAATCTGGAGGAACTGTCGGAGTCTGTCATTCATGTCCCTGTTACGGAGATTGATTGGGGGATCGGAAAGCTGTGGGTCCTAGAAGTTGAGTTCTCCGGGTGAATTTGCTAAGAAGTAGATAGTAAATACAGGGAATTGTAGAATTTTGCCTAGGAAGTGCAGATTATTACTCTGGAGGCTGTCTGCAGTGAGGAGTAATAAACTGGTGATTGAAAGTTGATAAAATAACTGTCATTGTCCTTAAAAGTGTGTTTTGTTCCTATTTTCGAGTCAATAAAAAGTGCAAGTGCTGTGAACATGTTTATATATATATATATATGAATATGTTCATGTTGTATATAGTTATATATATATATATATATATATATATATATATGTTCATGTTATATATATATAATTTATTAATTAATAAGGTTAAAGTTCTGAATACCTCGTGGAAAAGCTGTGGAATAAAATTTACATGATTATGAAACTTGTAGAATATAAAAATACAATTATTTTTCTGATTGTATTAACTTTAGACGTGGTCTAATATTTTGTTGGATGGTGGCACATTTTGCTTGGTGCCAATTGCTAGCTTGGCTTCTTTCGTCACCAAGAACAAAAATATGGAATTAGATAAGTTCAAAATGCAATATATATTGATTTAAATATATTTATGTGCAAATATTATATTTATGTTAATGTATTTGATATTGACTTCATTGATCACCTAGGCTACTATCGGTTTTCAAGCACGAATCTTGCAGCAGTGGTGAAGAATGGCTGTAAGTAGAGGATTTATCAAGCTGGGTAGTTAGTCAATAAAAAGTCTATTGAAGAGATACATGGAGAATAAAATATGAGTTTTGAATTTTGTTGAAATTTTCATTGAATGGAAGATAAGGCACTAAACAAGCTACTAGTAAGGGGAAACATATAATCCAAAAAAATTATTGAAGAAAGATGAAAAGTTTTATTTGCGTCACCAGGCGAGAATGAGAAGTAATCGAGCTGAAGGACTGGATTTCTGTTGGGGATAGTTGGTGAAAGAGTCGAAGCTCCGCCCAAATAGAAGGGTAAAATATTGAATAAGAAAAATTCTCATAGACATATAAAGTTGTGTTAAAAATAGTAAAGTTGAATTAAAAATGAATTTTAGAATTATGGTTATTCAAAAAAGAACGTAAAGTAATTTTATAGGGGTTTTGGTGAGATGATTAACAAGGTATTGATTTTATTCGTGGGATTGAGAACCAAAAGCTGAAAAAAAAATACAATTAAAAAATTGAAGGAAAAAATCAAGATTTCCCGAATGCAATAACTATACGTGTTCTTTAGTTAAATATAATAATACTAAGAATTACGAAAACATTTATATTACACAAACAAATTAAATTTAGAAAAAATAATTACTCATATTAAATATTCTCTCATTAATACTTAATTTAAATTCTTAAAATCACTTGAAAATGATAAAAAATGAGCCGAAAATCGGCTGTGCTTCTAAACACAATGCCGTCTTCGTAGTGAGAGTAGTTGTAGTATTACCAAGATGCAAACGCTAGACTCTAAATAAAACTTAAATGACGTTAAAACACAAATATTTAAGTCTAGAAACTAACAATAAAAACTATAGGCTAGCACTACTTGCTAAGTACATTTATACAAAAACTACTACTAAAGGCTTAGAAAATGAAAAATTAAAAAAAAAATAATCCTAAAAGACGTATGTAATTAATAGCAAAAATTAAAAATGCAAAGAACAAAATACAGCAATACCACCTATCAAAATATTTCATAACTAAACTAAAAAAAGAACACACACACACACACACACGCATATATATATATATATATATATATATGTATGTGTGTAGGCAACTCAAGTTTTAGATCACATGCAATGAAATCGCACGTCGGGTCCAGTTAAGCACATAAATTCTTGATCATAATTAAAATTAATTTGAATTGAAAATATTGAATATCATTACTAGACATAAAACTTTTTAGCGATGTATAAAGGTAGTAACCAAGTATATATATATAATTTTAAAGATGTTTAAAATATTGTATTGATTATGCTATCAGACTTGTAACAGAATAGCTATTATTACAGTATTAATGATAAAGATTTCCAAGAAAAGAAACCATTAATTATTGTTATGTAGAAAGAAAAGTCATAGAATTTAAATTTATTTCCTACTCCCATAATTGCCTATATATGGAAGGGTTTTGAGAAGTTATTTGATAATTGTGATCTGTCTAAGAATTTAAAAAAATTCACAATGTTTCTGTACACAAACTTTTTTTATTTTTGATTTTAGGTTAATCTCTGTTTTTGTATTACCGAACTTTTGTTCTTTCTCATCAAAGAAAACTGACAAGTTTCGAAATCTGTGGTAAGTAAACTGGTTGAAAGTTTTTTCATTGAAGGAATATTTAAATATTTTTCATTATAACAAAATATGTTAAACAAAAGAGATTAGTAGGGTTCAAATGAGGCGTGCAGGTCAAAATAAATTTTTCATTGAATTTATTAAAAAAGAAACTACTGGATCATCGGGCGTGGCGTTTAATTAATTTTCAGCTTCAATTGATAGGTTTTTTCATTCGTTTCTAAGCTAACTGTTAGGCTTCGCTTATGTTGGAATTAATAGTTTTTTTAGAATAACGAACCCTGTAGATGAAAGCCTTTTGTTTGTTATTTCATTGAGTTCAACTGGATTAAAGCTGATTGCTTTCATGAAGGATTCTTGCGAATTCTAAACTTTTCTTCAAGCGGAATGTTTTATGAGTATTGCATATGTTATATATATTTTCTTATAATTGTGATTTTATCTTTATCTGCCCTGCTATAATTTTTTCAAATATTCTTAAATCATTTAACTTGGAGCAACATTTTTACGAAAAAATTTCTTTTTTTTTAAAAAAAAAAATCACTTTTTCATTAAAATTTGAATTTTAGAATATTTATCTGGATATTTTATTAAGTGTTTAACTTTTCTTTTTCACTGAAATTTTATTATGGTAAAAGCAAGTTTTATAGTGTTTTTAATCTTTTTTTCAGAGTAGAAATTTTAATTAATTTTAGCACAATTTTTTTTTTCAATAATGGAAGGACAATTGCTTTAATCAACTAATTTTACTAAGTTTTTAAATAATGATCATATTTCAGAATTTTACTAATATTTTTATCAACGTAATGAAGATGGCCACCTTTATCGAAATATTATTAAAATGCAATAAATCCGAAAGAGATGGAAATATGGTAAAATATTTATTACTATTTGAAATTTAGAGCAAATATTTCGTATCTAGAAATTATTATTTTTTTCCCAGCAAATTTAGAACTTAAAATTTCCATGCAGTGAATGTATTAAGTAACTTTTTTATACATTTTAAAACATAATTTATAAGTTTCTTTGCCCTTTATAAATTAACATATTCTTATAAGAAAAACTCCCAACGTTCAACTCATCAAAAAAAAATATATTAAATTATTTCAACTTTATAATAATATCCTAATACATTTCTATTTACATCTAGAAAAACTTATTATTTATATATGTGATTTCGATTTACATCAATCTAGATTAAAGGAAAACAAAAGTTTTTTGAGGAATTCTACATATACAAATAAAATTATTATTCTTTATTAGGAAGGTGTATAAAAATGACCCTATAGAAGTATAAAAACTGTAAAGTAAAATTATAAATGAATATCTGAATTTAATATGTTAGCAAAAATGATGAACATTTTTCAAGTAGAGAACAAAAAATTCAAATTAAATTTAAAGGAGTAGGAATTTTGTTTAAGTATTCTTTTTTTATTGGTTGTTCTGCCATTATCGTACGGTATATATGTTCCACTCAACTACTCAAATATCTATCAAAAAACTATTCAGATGATGAATGTCTAGATAAATCTTACCTCAATAGAAATACCCGCTATAAATTATAAGGAGTTGAAATAACCGTAGTATATCATTCACACAAAGCGAAGCTACTTGTATTTCTACGTATGAATACATCATTGTTTATTCTAATATATTTTGAAAGACTAAATTATTTTTCTTAAGCGACTGAATTTAATAATATACCTTAGGTTAGGTAAATCCTATTTAGAAAAGTACTTTAATTGTCATTTGAATAAATTTATTTTATATCTGTAAACATGTATAATATAATTCTACTATACTTTATCATCGCATTAACGTTCTTAAAGAACCTCTCAAAAATCATAATTTCATATAATAAATAATTGAATTAACAAACAACACTGTATATAAAACTTAAAAGGCAAAATGAAAAAAATTAAATTTTCAAATGAAATAAATTTATTTGTATTACTTAATAAATAAATATTTTTCATAATTTTACATGGATTTCTTTCGTATATATATATATATATATATACTATATATGCCATATATCCTCGTCACTTGATCGAAGTTCAAAATTACAATGTCCATCGCCGATAGCTCACATGTTGCTTCTAGAACGCAGTTAATGAAATAACCAAAATAACCAATCAATGATCATAAAACTATTATTATGAAATATATTTTAAAAATAATATTTTTTTCTTAAAAGAATTTTACTTAAAGTTAAAAGTTCATAAGTCAGTTTATGCCTTAAAAAAGTCCCTTGTAATCACCTTTGGATGTCAAATGTTAATATTTAAAGTCTTGGTGTTCAGCATTGTATGGAATGTATTTTCAGAAAGATGAGTAAGACGTAACTGATTATTTATAAGAAAAAAAAAATGGTACACCTAGCTTCCTGCAACCTGAAGAATTATCAAGATATGTCTCATTAATTTAATAAATAATTTAAGTGCTTCACAAGAATCTGCCGACAATTTTCTTTTTATTCATTGAAAAATTTTATATTACAGCTTAAAAAATAATCATTAACATTAAATCGAATTAAAATTTGGATATTCTACCAATAACCATGATTGAGTCTTATAAAATATGAACTAGAGCATCATAAAAATAATATCTTATTTAAGCTACAGTCCACGTTTCCATTACTTCTTTTTTCTCATAAAGTAGCACAGTTCGACAAACGAGCATCCGGTGAGCTGTCAGCGCTGTATTTCAGTCCCTGACTCATGAAACAATGACTTGCACTTCCGAAATGCATATTTATGCTGTGAAGGCGTTCTTCTTTTTTCTTGCCCGTCGTAAAACTGCTCGCAGATTGCATCCGTTACATGTACTTCGACTGGTATTGAAAGTGAAGGGAGAGAATTTTTTTGTGAAATAACAATAAAATATAAAGTTGATTCATGTACTTTCGAGTCTGTTTTATGATAAATTTCCGAGTCATAACTACCGTGTCTTCCTTAGGTTTAACGAAATGTAAGTTTGGTTTAAAATTTTTCTACCTCGATCTCGAAAGAAAATAATTATTTTCCGAGGAAAAGGCATGAAGTCTTATGAAGTGAAAAAGAAAAAAAAAAAAAAAGATGAAACTCCTCGAGTAATTTATATAACATATATTTAAAGTTTTAAACACTTTCCTGCAATACTTTGATAAGTTATTTTTTATCAACGGGATTTTATATTAATATTTTATATTATTGTATTCACTATATTGTTCGTATTTCTGACAGCCATGATTTTAAGATGTTTGCATTAACGTCTCATATGGTTGTATTGGAAAATTTTGTAATAATATGTAAATTATTTTTTTGCAGAATGCGCATTCCATATCATATCTGATCAAACATTTATGTTAAATATAATAGTACCTTGGTGATGTATTTTAATGGAGTAGTTATATTATTTGAAATAGTAGTTAAAAATAAACTGGTATTTCCCTTTTCTCATTTCATTTAAAGAAAACGAAAAAAATTATTATCGATATTAATGCGTATATGTTTAATAGTATACAAATCCTATCTTCTTAATTTCGTTAAATTGAGTGTGTAGTTTAAATAAACTTATCCAATAGATTAAAAATAATTGATGAAAAGAGCAAAACGTATCTTATTAAAACACATTTTAATGTTTCTTAAGAGAACATGGTTATAAACTATTGATGCACGTATGACCACATTTTGGAAACAAATATTTGATATTTTGAGAAAAGGATGTTAGTCATTTAGCACTTATATATTATCTATAATTAAGAACAAACTCATAATTTATAATCTTTTATATAGCTTCTTATTATCAATAAAAGAAATACTCTTTTCTTTACCTAGGATAAATAACAATAAACACACTCTTATAGACTCAATGAATTCTAAAAGCAAACGCAGAATATTTTGAGTATATCTCGATTAGAAAGACGTTAAATTGGCTAAGTCACTAGAGGAAAACATTACAGAAACTTTAAAATAAGAAACATAAAAAGGTATGTTCAATAAAAAAGATATCTTAGAATAATTGGTAATATAATTATTTATAATACTTTAAAATAATTTAATTGAATGACTTGGATTATATATTCATGTGTTTAGGAAATCATGTCTTATGAAAACAATGTTCTTATTTAGCTTTGAAACTACAATTCAATAATGAAGTAAATAAATATTTTTTTCTTATATTTAAAATATTAAAATCATGTATATACGAACAAATTTATAGAGTATTCGCAAACATTTATTAGCTTTTACCTTAATTAATTTTGAATAAATTACTTTTTTAAATATTTTAGGGCAGAATTAAAATTAAAAACAAATTTAGTAATATTGTATAATTAATTTGTTCATAGAATACAAATTACATCAAAAACAGATGTTAAAAATTGGCTAACTGAAAAAAAAAACTTGTTAAAATACATTTTAAAATTTATTCATTAGTGAATCCTTTGATTTATGTGATTATCGACATGCATGTGAAAAATGGGGATATTTCAGTTGTTGTTCAATTGAGATATCGAGAGTAGAAAATGTTATACTAGGCCAAAGATTGGATTTTTGAATGCAAATCTTAACTTCATTTTTTAAGCTTGTTTCATCAATTATTCATTGTTAATATGTGCGAATTTCAATGCTTATTTCACATTTAGACAGACTTTTGGAGAACTTTTATTTGTTATTATTTTCCCAAGAATCCATGAAGAACCTTATGATAATAGATTGGTATATTTTTTGGATGATAAACTTAGATTCACATTTATACAGATTTTTTCCTTCATTATCAGGTATTCGAACATTGTTAAAAGTCTGGAAGTAACAGTAATGAATGGAATCTCAGAAATATCAAATTATTAAAATATAAAACTAGGAAATAAATGTTCCTCGTCACTTGATTGAAAAAAAAGAAACAAAAAGTAATTATTTTATGCCATTTAGATAATAAAAATTTCATTTTCAGATATGATTTGATATATCTTGAATTAACTTCAATATTACTTGCCTTTTATAATAGACTGGAAATCAAATTAAATAACTGCTAAGCATAACAAAAATATAAATATTTTTTTCTCTAATAAAAGAATATACATGTATTATATGACGCAATTAAAGGCTTATTAAAGTATTTTTTTAAGAAAATATTATTTCATTTTCGGTGAATTTTTATTTTTAAAATGAGTAGTTTTTGAGGTATTAAAACTTAAAAAAAAGTAAGCTCCGAGTTTGAAATATAGAAACTTTTGTTTTTAATTTATTTTGTGATTAAATTGAATTTCATTTAAAATAAGAAAAAATACATGATTAAAAACGCTGAAAATTTTTTTTTCTACGCATACATATATAATCAGTAGAAACAGAAAATAATTATGTTTCGTAAGTTAAACCACGGAAAAGAAATTTAGTTTAAATATAATACATACATACAAATTAAATATAGGTAAAATATTTTAAATTTGAGTTATATATATTTCTTAGATTTAAAAACTAATCTCCCCTGATATATTTCTTCTTATAACAAATATCCCCAAATATACAATATGAAATTTTACATGGTTAGAATCATACAACTTGATTTTCTTTTCATGTGCTAATAATATTTAAATAAATTATAGAAATCTACTTAAATTAACTCCCCAGAATTATTTCTGTCATAAGGTTTATATAATAGCACTGGTTTATAATGAATATAGTCTAATAATAAAGCATTATTCACAAACATCCATAAGAAAGAGGCTATTTATGATAAAGATAAGTCCATACCTATTAAAAGTTCATTTCTTTCTTTCCACGACTTGTATATTAAAGGATTAAACAAATCATAACTTTGTTTAGCATTTTTATTCAGATATTAGAGAAACTGTCATTCTTGCTTGAAAAGCATATTTCCACTAACATATTTTTAATTGCGATGTTTACTTGATTCTTTCCGTATATAAAATATCAAAAGCTGTGTTGAATTTCAAAATTAGAAAATTAAGCTGTTAAATATATTTTGAATATTTGTCTCAAAAAGAAAAAAAAAAAAAAAGGACAGTTATTAATTTAATTCTTATTAATTTCTTAATTTTTATTAATTTATTTCTTATTACCGAGGATTACTAAAGAAAATATAATTAAAAAATATATTGCTAAATATTCATGACTTAAGTAATATGTAGAATATATTTTTTTAATAAACTAATCCCTATGCAGTATATATTTTATTATTTTACAAAGAAATTTTAACTATTTATATATATATTGCACACATACACACAGACATTATAATATTTTTAAAAAAGATTTAGCTTTGTATTAAGCTTAAAATTTCAATTATATGACTATCAAAAATATAATTATAAGGTATATAAATTTGGACAAATGTTCACTTTTAATTTTTTAAAATATTTCTAAACATGGCCTAATGCAAATGGTAAATGATATTTATTTAGCGAATTGCATCGGATTTCTGTTAAATATTTATGTAGTTTTATTATTTAAAAAATTACAGTATATTCTAACATACCCAAACGACTCCTTCATATTCATGATTAATTAACACCGAAATGATGCATTTTCCAGAACTGTTTTTTGATGAGTTTTGAACAATAAAAAATATGTAAGTATTATAACCTTATAAGAAAATAATTTAGCAAGTTGATCAATTAAAACCGTAGTGAAAAGTGTGTTGAGTGTAACTTGAAATTATGGATTAATGAAGAGAGACAAAAATACATATATCGAAAATAATGGTTTGATCTAATTAAACGAAAATCGGATCTATACAATTTAGAAATAATTCTATCAATTCAAAACACTTAGAGATATTTTTTCTTTAAAGGCCAATCGATTTTTTTTAATATTTTAATTATTATTTTAAGGAAAATAATGAACTTAGTTGTTATGGATAATATTTTGTTATCATTGCATTTTAAGAAAAAGTTTCATCTACATAGGTTAATTATTTTTATTTGCACCATAAATTTAATAAAAATTGAATATTAATTTTAAATGATAATGCACTGAATTTATCTCAATTAAAAACTGACATAAGACTTTGAAATTAAAACTTAAACACACTTTAAGCATGATTAGTTTTATTTTTTATTATTGGTGTGTATTTTTTTTCTTCAAACTTTTTCATTCTTAATATATCTTCGTTTTACAGTTAGCAAATATTTTCTTTTTGCACTGCACTTTCTTAGTTTGAACTTCATTATGTTAATTTATAAGTAAAAAGTTTCCTTCAATTTCATTCATTTTCCATTTGTTTCTATTTAAATTAGTTTAACTTAATGTATATTACGTTTTTTATTACGAGTATTTATCACTTTAACTCAATTTCAAAATCAATTTAATTACCTGTGCCATTAAAGAAATAAACAATATTAATGCAAGAAGTTGCTATTGAGATTCCATTTTAAATATTAATCAAAATAAAATGTATTCGTATTTATAACTCATATTGTATTTAAAAACATATTTTGAAAATAAGTTTTTAACATATTTTGCATAGTTTTTAACATAAACATATTTTGAAAATAAGTACAATATGCTTTTTATTTATAAAATACGAATAAAACATCTTTTTTTTTCAAACAAAAGTTCAGTCCACAATTATTCAAATATTGTCACTAAGTTTTATTGTTAAAACGCAAAATGTTATAAATAAACTGAAACAAATATAAGCATTCTATTATTTCACTTATGAAAACTTCATAGTTAACCTTTCTAATGTTGTGTTTCATAACTTTTAAAGCATAAAGCAGGATTTGATACATTTATGCTCTTGAACTTTTCACAATAACTGAAGTTAACAGGTTTTCAAAAATATTATCTTGTTATTTGTAAATACCAAAATAATGATCAAATCGTCTGTTTTACAGATTTTTAAATGAAAATTATTTTGGCATTACCATCATACATTTTCTTATAATTGATCGTAATATTGTTATTGGAAGTTCTTGTTTCGCTTAAGCGATTTTCTAATAACGTGTTTTCCTTTTTCGCATGTCCACATTTCTTTTATTTTAATGATTCATTTAAATGCACTTCCTTTCTTAACTACAATTACATTAATTCTCAGAAAAGGGAACGGAAATGGAAATTTTAATAGTAAAAAAACAAAAATGAGGAATGATTTCCTTAAGTCTCTTAGCATGTAGCGTGACGTTATGGTTTCGTTCAACAATTCCTGTTTCAAATGTAACAAAAATTTACATAGGAAGCCGATATGGATATGTAAACCCAAACAACTTGAGAAATTGTTATTCATAAAGAAAAAGCGCAATCGAATGTACGAGAACCTACTTCATTAAGAAATCACATAGCTTATTATTCGACAATAAAATATTATAATCTATCTTATTTACTTGGTATTTTGCCATGATTTCGCTAAATATAAAGTATATTTTAACTGATTGTTAGTGTAAATAATTACTATGTTATGAATTGCTATGTTTTCAAAAATAAAACTGATATTCCAATTCTGTTAACTTTTCTCTAGGTTAGAGTAGCTATTGTTGTATGAGTTTGTTTCTTAGCAGCCATTCAATAATGTCTAAATTAAATGACGTATAGCAAGTGCCAGAACCAGAAAATACTTTCTCCGGACTTATTTCCTTGTTTTAGAATTAGTAATTTTCACTTTTCACAGAAAGAAAAATTATTCACTACATAATATTTTTTAGCCATTTTAACAAAATAACACCTTGCATTTGTTGGATTAGTTGCAGTATATTTGATTGAGTAGCCCCAAGTTCTGCTCCCCCAGAAAATAAAGAACTGTTAAGAGAGAGGTACAGAAATAATGTTAAGTTCAATAAATAACAGTTGATTTCGAACTAAAATTTGAATCGAAAATATTATTTTCTTTCATTTAAAATTAGTTTATTCTATAAAAGATATTAATTTTTAACATTATCGCTACAGGTAAATGAAAAGAGATATTTATTATAATTTCGTGTTAACTATAACTTACCTACACATTTGAAATAAGACTACACATTGTAAAAAAACTAGATGAATAAGGTTTATATATAAAATAAAAAAAACGACCTCAGATACAATTTCAATTAGACATGCTTTGATATATTACTATCGTATCACAAGATGCTTTTAAAAATTTCCATCTGTCCGTATGGAATATAAAAATTGAAATCAAAACGTGCACTAGATTAAAAATGAGTAAGATCTTTAATTGCCACAGAAAGAAATGCACAATCGGCTGCAAAATTTAAAATGCTCAAGGAGGACTACTCTAAAAAAACCAAGGAGCCGAAATGAAAAAGTTAATGGTGAAACAAACCAAATTTTTGGTTTTAAATACGATTAATAATTTTTAATAAATGTTATTTAAAAGTAAGAGTGTCATAGTGAAAATGCTAACTAAGAGAATTTAGATAATTTAGAGGTAGATTTGTGTTTAATTTTAAGATATGAGAAGAAACACGAGGGTGAAAGGTGACAGACTTCATAAATTTAAACTTCGGTCAAGTAACTAGGAAGACAACTCTCTCTCTCTCTCCTAATTTCCACACCACACCAACGGGAGGACTTAGGGCTTCTACATATTAAACAATAATCCACCCCGGCTACTCAGCTGAGTCTAGTATATACTCTTAGAATAGCATTCACACTTGATTGCACGTATTTAGAAAGCTCATCAACTCGCTAATTCTTCCTTATGTGTAATCTATCTAATATTTCCAATATATTTATATTTATTTCGTTATAATTCCTATATAGTAATGCTAAATCACATAAGTCACAGTTCTTTTAAAAAGTGAGGTTGTCAATTTAAATAGCGTAATAAAGTATCCCAAAAAGCCAGGTAAAGGGAAATATGCCAGTACATTTTCTTGCTGTTGTTTTCTATTAAAACAAATATGTCTCTATTTCATGATATTTATCATTCACTAACACATTGTTACAAAATACTGCTGGTAGTGAAACAAATCTTCCTGAGATACGAGTCAATCAGTTTGTGGATTAATGTATGCAAAAATATGTCAATAAATATGGTTAAGGACGTTAACCATTTAAAATGTTTTTTAATATAGAGAAAGAATATCACAATTCAAATACTTATTTTCTTATACGCAATGAACATACATCAACTTTAACATTATTTAAATGCATAATATCTATTAATTATGAAATTGGATGTTAAACCTCCCATGATCATAGATAAATAAAATACAAATGACACGAGATATATATCAGAAACATCCAAAAAAATATATCTGTTTCCTGATATTATAGAAAGGAGATTTATTTACGCATTATTTTTCTAGTATACATAATGAAGAAGCGTTGGGAGCATAACATCCTATATTAACCATTTTTCTATGATATAAAAACATTCAATAAAGCAATTTCAATGAATGTATATCTTAATAGATTAGTAAATATATTACGTGTGGATTTTGTTAGAAATATAAGAAAATGAAGTATTTTTATTGCTAAATGTAACTGAAAATAGCATAATTTTCTAGTTGTAGCCGAAGAGACTGAAATCATTGGATAATGAAAGGAATGATTTTGAATTGAAAAGGGAATGAAAAATGATGGAATAGATCCTGGCCATTCTTTAAACAACAAATGCAATGTTATTCTTGAAATCCCCTCCAATATACCAAATCTAACGTAAAGCCATTTCCGTGTCAATGATAACCAATAGCCTCTTTTTATTGTCCTTTTAATAGCATTACATCCCATTTGGTCCGTCTAAATAGAACTTTTTCTTATCAAATAAGTCCACTTTCCATGATTGTTGTCAGCTCCATGTGTTGTTGATGCAATTCGTGTCAAATGGTTTTGTGGATAGTCAATCTCAATAATTCTTCCGTGATTCTCCAAAATAGTATTTTTTGAAATTTTTTGTATGATTTTATTTCAAAAATTCATGTTATTAGTTTTAAAGTTCTACGAACCTTCAAAAAAACTGAATATTGTTTTTCTTTCACCCTGTGTTAGAATGTAGATTTTATTATTTCAACTTCTTGACATGTTAACGTTTTATTTCAGAAGTTTATCATTGTATTTCTTTGTAATTCTATTTATGCAACTTATTGCAAGTTTTTTCAATATAGAAATCACAATATCAAAACTATACTAAATAAGTCTGTTGTAAACTTATTTATTTGCATAATTGACAATTTTATAAGACATAAAATATTTGTAAAAGTTCTTACGATAGCAAAAATGACTGTCATTCATTTTGATGTCGATGACATTTTGTAGAATAAACACCAGTTTGGGAAAAAAAGTTTTCATTTTCATTCATAACGCTGAAAATTGATTTAATTAAAAGAATAAAATATTTACTGTGGCTGAAAATGCAGTCACGTATCCTTTCCATGTAATTAAAAACTTCTAATATTTACCTGAGTTAATCATTAGAAAATCCTCATATTTCTCGACAAAAGTTCTAATTTTTAGAGATCTTTCTAATGATCATGATTTAATTTTTTTATTTTATTCTAGTCTTTTGTATATTAAGTAATATATATATTAACATTTATACGGTCTTAAGGCTATATAACTTATAAAAAACAACACATTTTTTTTTTGTTTTACTGAAATTACAGAAAGATCATTTATTGATAGATTCTTTAATATGAAATTATATGTACAATGTTATAAACTATCTTTTAGTTTGAATCCAGATTTGAATAACCTACAGCGTAGAATATGGCAGAAAAAAATTTTAAGTTATAATTAATAAAGTATTCATTTATTTGAATTTATATGATTATTCATTATGTAATTAAAACAAAAGTTTCAGTTATATGTAACAATAAAATAATAAGTTATGTTTTTAATAAAGGCTAAAAAAGAACTTTTTGTCATAATTATTGATTTTATGTATTTTGATTTATTTAATTTTCCAGTTCCCTTTAGACTTTTGCTTACTGTGGTTCAATTAAAATAAATGCAAAATAATTATCTACATTTCATTAAAAAATAAGCGTTAAAAAGTTTAATTACAGAAGTATGAATTTTTCTGTATGATCGGATTCTTTGAAACAGTAACTACCAGAAATTTGAAACTAAATTCTTAAAATTCAGTTGCATTTTAACAGGCATTTTAAAAATCTATGACGTGAGAACTTTATTAAGTTATGTTGAAATTGATTATTATATTCAATTATTTTTAATTCATTATTCTATATTTTTGTGCAAAATTCTTCCTTACGACAATTATTACATTATTAACTCGTCTGATTTATTTTTATATTTTAATCTATTTTAATTCAATCTCTAACATGTATTTAAATACAATTTTGTTTTTACTCATATTAATAATTTTCTAAAAGAATTTAGAAGGTTTAATTATCTTAATATATTTGTTTTAATAAAAGAAATAATTATGACAAAAATTAAACATTCCTCTTTTTAAATGAAAACTATTGAAATTAAATGAAAATTAAATTATGCTATTTGATTAATCATATTTATAATGTATAACTGAAAACGTAGCTGTTAATTCAAGTTTGAAAACATTCATAAATTTCTGAATCAATCTTAGAAATAAAACTTTTGAAACATTAAAATGCATTTGATGTTTAATGATTCTAATAGACAGAGAGAAAAAACATTTTTTGTTGCGAATACAAAGTCAAGTATTTTAAAACATTGGTTAACATTAAGAACAATTTTAGTTATAAGTTCAATTTTAAATTGAACAATTTTAGTGATAAGTTCAACTTATTTACCGAATAACTCCCGTATATCGTAGATAAAATATCTAAAAATATGATAATACCAGCTCTCATAGCAATGCATATTTTCGACATTTTCATAACCATAAAATATATTTAAAAACAGAAGAAATTAACTTGATTTCCTATTAAATTGTATGGATGGTAATGTGTGTAATTCAGCCTTAAAAATAAAATTCTTAAGTAGCAGTACTGAATAAGCATAACCGAAATGCATTGGAAAATTTAAACGTGTATTCAACCAGTTTGGTGATCTCAGACATAGTTCTTCTAAAATCATATTGATACATAAAAAAGTAGTGTGTCTTTTTAATATTTATTTATTCTGACACTATCGCAGAGTTTGATATAAACTGATTACTTCTGTTTAATAGTAAATTACGAAATGCTTATGCACAAAATGCCGCACACATTACTAAATAAGATATTTTAGTGTTAACATACATATGCATTAATGGTGTAGAATTATTGTAAATTAACGTTCATATAAAGAAGAAATAGGAGGTCTGTTTAGCAACAAATTTCAGCCGTTGTCAAGTGACATTGACACGTCACCTGGGTGTGATTCCCTCTTTCCAAACATCCCTATCATGATAACGTGTCGACTGTCAGCTCCAATAAATTGATTATGTATAAGACTCTTTACTTTAGTTCTGAAACGAAAAGTTTTTTTGCTATTTATAAGGGGAACCAGACTCGAACTCACTACTAGAATCAAACATCACTGGCAGCGTCTTATTTGACCCCTCAGCTGCCTTTTTATTGTATAATTTTAAATGTATCTTCCTCCAAATTTTCCTGTCTCATTTACATACCATATGATATATAATACTTTATTTTTGTACAGCAATAAAAATTATTATTATGAGCAGGAATCTGCCTGAGATGCTTAACTGTAAACAGGTTTTTCAATACCAGAAAATGGAATAGTTTTACTTATTGCCCATAAACTTTCGTTAAATTTTTCAACGAAATTTACATATAAGCCTCGAAGGTCTTAACTAAGGGGGAATAATGTATTTTTAAAGGAAGAAAGGAGACAGGTTATGTAAGTAAACTACTTGATTTTCATCTAGCTAATTACTGATTTAAATTATTATACTTATTAGAGTATATGATGAAAAATTTAATTTTGTGAAAATTTTAATTTAAAGCCATGATTTGGTTTTAAAAATTCTTATTTACGTTACATGATTCATAAAATTAGTGATTTGAATGTATCCAGTTTAATTAATACGTTATTGATAAATATTATATTCTGATTTACCTTATGCATTCAGTTAATTAAATGAACTATGCATAATTCCTTACTAGTATTTAATCTTCGTTCACTGAGAAAAGGTTTAATAGAGTAATCTCTATAATTTATTTCGTTATGAGTTTTAATTCAGATATCTTATATTTTACGTTTTCCTCAGACAAATTCGAGGGAATATTATAAAGTTTAATAATCACTACGAAATAACCTAGATATATATATATATATATATATATTAAATGATAATTATGCATATAATGCTGCAAATTACATTTTTTAATGTTGATTTGTTTGGTTTGATGAAGCGATAGACAGAAATAGCCCGCAGTGTCGTAAAACTTTATTAATACTAAAAAATAATAGAGAGATAGAAATTTAATTTTATCTAATTATTCTTGAAACTCCTTTGCGTCGTTATAATAAAATACTTGTACATTTCTCCCTGCATTTCGAAAGCCGTTATCATAGAACTCAATTAAAATCCCCATTCCGATAGTTACTTTAATTTACAGCTTCTTGAAATCAAACAAATCAACATTAATAACGGTAAATTACAATATTTGGTATATAAAAATTAGTTAATACGCAGTTTAAACTTCATCTTGATTACTCGATTATTTCTTAGTAATAATTAAAAATTTACTATACTCAGTCGTAAATGTCTTTAATTTATAACTTTCTCAATTCATATAATTGTTTTTTCTGAACAAAATAAAAAAAAAAATATTTTTTACCTGTCAGAGTTTAATTGGCTATTATCATTAATATGCATACAATTAAAAATTTTAGAACATTTCTATAACATATATGTTTCAAATAATGCTCGATTCATATCACTTGATAAAAAATACTTTTTCTCATTACTTGGTTTTTAATTGAATATGACTCGTTTTTCCTATGGGCTGATAAAGTATAAGTGAATAATCTTTTTTTGGATTATGCCCCTTGAAGGCAAAGTCACATGAGGAAAAAAACACAGAAACCAGATATATTTTAATTTTATAAGAAAACTAAGAATTAAGTCGATATTATTGATGTATTATCCGCCATGTACACATGAAAAGTGGAAACTAGTAGATGATAAGTGTGCTAAATTTACAATATAACTGACCTACAAATACGATTGTTGCTTTAATGCATATGGATTCCACTTATAATTAATACAAACTATACAATGAATTTAGAATACTGACAAAACCACATATAAAATTAGAATTAAACAAAAACATTCCAGTAACAATAAAAAAAAATAGAAGTTGCAACTGGTGGAAATCCTGAAAATATCAGAACATCTAAATGTGGATGGTGTATATATAATGCGTACAGTTAGAGATAGGAAAATACAAACAAGGTTTCCTTCATGATAACTTTTCTTTCAGTAGAGTACGTAAATGTGCAATGTTGTTTGACATAAAAATTTTATTAAGAATAATGGAACAAACAGTACAATAAATTTTTCATTAAAATTTAAATAACTTTTCGAACTTTTAAGTACTTAAATCCACTTAGGGAATTTATGAATAAACGGGAATGGAGAAGCAAGAAAAATGTGGGAGGAGTGTCATGAAATTATATAATGTACTATCCATTTTAATGAATGCGAAAGTAAATAAAAACACAAATCTACATAAAATATTAGAAGGCTAGAGTAAATAAATCAAAATGAATTCAATCAACACATACAAAACTATTTTCAGCAGGATACAAAGATTAAAACATGACTGGCTGAGACATATTTTTTTCATAAAAAATTTGTAATATAATTCATATAAATTTCTTTTTTTCTACCCTGAAACAAAACGGAATAACATTTTTTTTACCATTTACAAATAAATCTTACAGTAAGGATGACCTTAAAGCTATTGTGAATTGTGACGTCACAGTTGGATTCTAGATAAGCCTATTTACGGAAACGAATTGCATCAAGAGTTTTTTCAGAAACTTTCCTGAATAATCCTAAAAGAAGATTGAAACCTCGTGCTGTATGAGATAGAATAAAAGGCGTTATGTAAAAAAATAAACGAAAAATTGAGAATAAAATGAAAAAAGAAGGATTGGATGGGAATAAACCATTTATTTATTTTTCAGTTGATATCTAACTTTACATCATCAAAATATTTAGGTTATTCTTATGTCATAAAAAATAATTATAATTGTACTTGAGATGAAAATTATTGCTCAGGAGTCAGTTAATTCTGTAGAAAGGAATCTAAAGGGGAAATGACTAAATGCACTGTAATACTTTGATTACATAAATATCTGTATAAGTTAATATATAATTATCGTTTCAATGGCATGGATATTGAATTTTGAAATAAATAATATCTTATAAAGATATAAATAAATTTATGAAGGGCCACTAATAACACTGAAATAATCGCAATATTTAAGGAAAAACATTGTAACAGCTCAAAATTACAGTTTTTCAATTCAGTTAGATACAAAATTACAGTTTTTCATACTTTCAACTTTCTCAATAGGACATGAAATGCTAGTAAGAATATAAATTGCTGAGAGTCAGAAATAAAGCCAGATTCAAAGCGTAGTTCTATTTAGATAAAGTTTAATATTTGTAATCATTGGGCAGTTGCAGGCTAAATTAAGCTGCAATCAAAGTTCATTTTGTTGCGTGATTTTGAAGTAAATTGAGTGAACCGTCAATTTAAGTTTCTTCTTCCTTTATTGACCATTGTTAGATAGTTCCAAGCTAAAATTTATGCGATTACTTATAATTCTAACGACACATTACTTCAGAGAGAGAATTCACAATATATCAGTTGAAATTAATATTTCCTATAATTTGATGAAAAGCCATTTATAAGAGGATTATATACTCTTCAGTTTTTACTATGAGGATTTCTCTAAACACAATATTTGAATTCATAGAGAGTGAAATAGAAATACAAGAAAAAAATCTTGGAGGGATTCGTGAAATTAAAAATAGCATATATACACTACTGGCCAATTAAAAAGGAACACATAGAAGGACTGATGGGAAAACGACATCTGAAGCACTGCATAGAAGAAAAGTTATATAGTGGATTTCTCATTCGGAAAGCACTTTGTAAGGTTGGAGTTTGCTGATAATATCGTGTTAAGCTTCGAATAATAAGAATAAAGGCTTTTCCAGCAATTGTCGGATTTTGATAGAGATAGGATCGTCGCCTAACGAGAGTGTAGATTATAGTTCCGTAATATCACCTTCGCATTGGTTGAAATCCAAACACTGTCATGCTAATATGGAATAAATGGGTTACTGTGGATCATATTGAAAGGCATGAAGAATCTCCGTTCTCCCCAATAATGCCCGATTGGACAAACATATTGTAAGGACGGCCTTGCAAAAATGCACAACCACATCTTGATAAGCTAGTCAGGAAATGGACATGTTTGCAGCACGCCCTGTCGTTCGGTGCGACCACGCATGCAGCAGCGCGGACTGTCAGGATGGTGACCATTAATTTACATTTCCTTGATAATGCAGCATAGAGAGAGATGGCGAATCTAGTGCGTTAAACAAACAACCTGAATACAGGAGTGGCACAATATCGTCTTTCCAGACAAGACCTGTTTCTTCATGTAGTATTTTGATGGCCGTATACAACTATGAAGGCTCCAGAGACCGCTCGTTGCCTGCTTATATTCAATATCTACAAAGGATCCCTGAACTTGTTGTCATGGTTTCGACAGCCATTGAAGGCGTGACACGTACATCTATAGTTTGGATAGATGGTAATTTGAGAGCAGATTGGTACATTTCTGACATCTTTTGACATCTTCTGACAGTTGTTGTGACCTACCTTCGAGAACTACCAGTTTTCAAATAGATAAAGCAAGATCATAGTTTGCACGTCGTGTTCTGACCTTAATCGATACACAGGGCATCGTATTGTTGCCCTGGCTTATATGGTCTCCAGATCAGTCACCGATTGAAAACATCTGATCAAGGGATACTGTGAGATTAGCTCGCCAGACGTTTGATGAAATGTGGCATAGACATGAAGCAGCACTGAAGGAGTTGGCCATTTCTGTCATACAAGCATAGATCAACTTCATGTCAAACCGGGTAGGTCACTCTAGCTGCCAGGGTTTGCAGTTGTTTCTACTAAATTAGCACAAGTGTAACACCCCAAACGTCTTGCAAATTTATTTTCTCTTCATACTATACTGTTTACGCGCAATAAATGCCTACTTCGCATTTGCTTTCCTTCCTGATGTAGCTGTTTTAAGCAGATATATATATATATATATATATATATATATATACGTTCGTGTGTTAATTTATTTTACTTGCCCGCAACCTAAACGTTTATGCGATTGATACTGTCCAGGTTTAATCTATTTACAGGTGTGCACTGACTTGATTTTTATTTATAAGAAGCAAATAGTTTTAAGGATTAGTTCAGCAAATTTATTTATCAAAGTTATTTTTCTGTAAAGGGGACTTACGTATTAAATAAAAGTTTAGTTATTGAATATCATCTTCCAAACTGTCATAAATCATGGGTAATTTATGATATGGCATTTCTGGAAATCAATGTAGTTAGACTTGAAGTATCCGCCTACATTTAAAACGTGATTTTCGGTCAAAAAGTCGATTTTTTATTTACGATCTATTATTAAACCAGATTTCTTAGCTCTCTAGAACAGTCTCAATTGTGTTTCTATGTCACATAAAACTTGAGTTATAATCATTTTAATAAAAATCTGTGTCAAATTTTAGAACTGTAAATAGCATTCTGCAAACTAGAAATTGAACTTTAATGTTTATTTTTCATTGATATTTTAAGTATTATTGCCATCAAAATATCTTCCAACATACAAGATAATTTCCCAAGACCCAAAAGGCAAATGAATATGTTAATGGGGGAATATGATAATGAGTACTAAAGGAAGTTTTTGTTTGTTTGAAAAATGTGAAATTAGGTGCATATGATGCAATTATACAATTTAACGAAGGACATCAAGGCTGCTTAAATGTTTTAAATAAGGTGAACATTGAAAATCCGGACTACTTCATTGTAAAGAGATACAAAAAGTTAGATTACAATCAAATCAGAGAATAGAAGCGATATACAACACCTATTAAATGTAAGCGTAGGAAAGTTTTAAAAACCATTAGGAAGAAAATCTAAACTTATTTAAGTAATACAGATAGTGAACGTTACAAATCAGGGGCCTTTTAATGTTAAATTTTTATTTAATTATGTAAGTTTGGGGGTTGAAATGTATTTTCAGCTTTTTCTCAAAAAAAAAAGATTTTCATATTTTGCTTAAGCGCAAAACATCGTATTGAAAACAGTTATGTATATAATGTTACGAAAATTTCATGGAATACTCTATGGAAGTGGATTCAGGACTTGAACTTCTCCTATTGTTATAATACGATTACTCTGCATTTTATTGATAATAAAAGTCATAACTTAACACAAATTTGTACGTTTTTTCTGTATGTTAAAGTACGACTTCCAATAAATATTTAATTTTCGGGGTTGTAATTGTGATATAGACACAAATCGTAAATTAGATTCAATTCATGATAATAAAATTTACAGAATTGAAATATCTCTATTTAAATTTCAGTTTGGTGTTTTGTACAAGTGCCATTTTACTGCTATTTTTATGTATTTTTTTAGATGAAATATTAAAACAATTATTAATTTATGCGAATTTTACATTGGATTTTAAGTTTTTAGCCATATCTTATAGTATAATGCATATAAAATGTTACTGTTTCAATTATTTAAAAAAATCCTCTTCGATGTATGCGGATACCGTAAAATAAGTTATGAATGCTTTTTTTGAACATTTAATGCAAAGCATGTTTTATCTTTTAAATAAAAAAATAATTATATATATATATATATATATGTGTGTGTGTGTGTGTGTGTGTGTAATTGCCTATTGTTTGATAATATAGTCCTTACGAAGCAAGCTATGGTACTTCGAGTTTCTGGGCACTGAAATTTTCTTTAAGAGTCATTGCAATTTTCAATTTATTGAACAACTAAAATATTTCTACTCAACATAAAATCAAAATAATAGTCTATTCTATGAATAAGGATTTCAAAAACATGTATACAAAAATTTAAAGTTCATTGATGCATAACACTTTAAAATATCTTTTTTCGAAGTAATAAAAAATGTGAAATAAAATCATTTTGAAAAAACGACAAAAATAACATTAAACTAATCTGTTTACATAAAAAAAAATTACTTAAACATTAACATGCACCAGATTTATAATGCTGGCTTTCTTTACCTTCCAAAACACTTTATTTTTTTTAGAGCTCTTAAAAATTTTCGGTGTTTCTTTGTCTTTGAAATTGCATTATGTATAGATTCTTGATTTCTGCATTTGTCTAAATGTTTATAACCTCATAAATTAAGAACCCCCAGAATTTCAATATTCATCTTATTAAAAACTTTCAAGCAGCCATTGAACCCTTCATTAATTTTAAATAACCTTGCCATATTATCCAAATTTTACAGTTTTGATCGAAATGAATACTTCTTTAGGAATTATTTGCCATATTACATCATAAAAGCATTCATTAACGTTTTGCGTTAGTCTATGCAAACATTTACTCAAAATTTCTCTACCATACATAATTCTAAATATACTTGTTTAATTTTTATTTAAAACCTCATGAGAGAAACCATTATATTTTGTGCCAGTTTTTTTTTTTCCATTTGCCACCCCACTCTGAAAATAGAAACCAGCTTCCATTCCTATTGAACATTGACCATGCAACGGTTTCTGATCATTTGACGCGCAGTGATACAAAACAGCTATTATATTCTGCTGCATAACATTTAAATTATCAATATTGCAACGTGCAGCAAGTCCATAATAATTTTGAAGCCTATCAATAAAATTATCAATTCATTTTCCCTTACCTGACAGGCCTTCAGTTTTTGATTTTAATTTTCTCAGTCGCGAACCCACTATCTTTTGTATATGCCCGATGCATTAATATTTTGCAACATTTTTTATTCCATAGTTGTCTTTCACACTCATGTATCCTTTTGAGTCAACATCTAAGTAATATTCAGTGTATTGAAGTTCATGGTTTTGTTCTGACCGAAAAAATATTCGTGATGCCCCTACAATTTCCATTTTTGAAGAAGATCCCGTGAGGCTATAACATATGTGATCAGCGTTCAAAGACTCGTATTTAATATTTCTTTGCATTTTCTTAAGTTTCTTACATGTCGGACAGTACAATGACATAACTTTTAATGTCTAGGACTTTCCCGCTATCGACTGATATAGCAACAACGCATTTATTCATAGACGCTTAGCCTCTACGCTGCCATGTACCATCAACAGAAACACCACATTTGACAATGTCAGATGAAAGAATTTGTTTTTCCTCCACTACTTCAGTTGCAGCCCTCTTCATCAATTCTTCAGCTACTTCTAAAACTAGTTTCAAAAGCTTTGCTTCCTGATTTTTGTATGCAGATTTGGATAGTCTAGGCACAAATTCAATGTTGTGCATAATTTGAAAGCACCTGCAAAATCTTTGCCTATCTGCCGCATACCATATACCAATCTGGTGTTTATTACAAGACATTTACAACTTTCTTTGAAGAAGCAAATCCAAAGAAAATTTCATAGCCTCTACATTTTAGAGTAAAATGAGAGCATAATCCATACCTTAATTTCTCAAATAATTCCTCCTTCTCGGCAAAATATTTTGGGCAGCAAAGCTGAGCAAGAGCCTCAGAAATAAGCTCAAGGAAGAAAATTCTATTTCCCATCATTGGACCTGACTTTTTTCCGGTGTTGATAAACTAACATTATTCAACTTTGAGGAGCTGGCACAAGAAACTGAAACAGGTCTTGAAGTACTTTTCCGAATTTTTTTTAACTCTATAGCCATGAAATTGACATTCAGGCTTTCTAGTGATAATTTTAAACATATTTAAATTTGAAAAGGAGAATTAAATGAAAAAAAAAAAACTTCCTAAGCAGCAGATTATTTCAGCATGAAAACCTAAACGCACTTGTTATCAAAGTCATCATAACAACAAACTTATTGCCAGGTTTTGCATATAAGAAAGGAAAAAAATGTTTTTCTAGATATATTTATTTTTATTCTTAAATATTTTATTTTAATACCTGAATAATTATTTGTAAATTAGGTATAATTTTTCATATGAAATGCCAGGGAAAAGAAGCGTAAACAAACTCCTCGGATCACTTCCGGTTAGCAGAAGAGCCTTTCCGGTGAAAGAAATTCATATCATATGCTATTAAAATAGCTGTAAATCGGTTTCTAAGTAAGATAAAAACAATATTTAACCAGGTTATCAAAGATAAAAGAAAAGACTGATTTTTAATACGAGACTAAAAAAATCGATATTTTGAGCAAAAATTGTGTTTTGTAGGAGTAATGTCACCTTATTTAATCTGTACGTCTATTCATTTTATAGATCTGATCATATTGTAGTTATTTCAGGTATCCAACTGCATTTGGAACCATGATTTTAAAAAAACGAAATTTCGTATAAATAAATATTTTTTTTTATATTTAATATCATCTAAATTAGAATGTACATATAAAAACATTTTAATAGTTTTATAACAATGAAAAGAATCTTAAATGCAATTTTTTAGCATAAAAGAAAAAAATAGCACATTTTCAAAATATTCTCCTTTCAAGAAAAAATCTTTCTATAACATTTTTATTCAACATATGTATCTATATGACACATGTACAGAGCCTAAACTAAGAGTTTTTAATAATTCTTATTATTTGCGGACTTTTTATGAGTCGAAATAACAACACGTGTTTTTTCTAAGAATGTCTCCATTCTTATGCATTATCCCTTTTAGGACGAACGTACTGTATACACTTTATTAGCTATCGTCGTTCATTGCCGAAAGTAATAAATACACATCACTGGAGAATGAGCTCAGGGGCCGAGCAATGAGTATGAGCATTCTAAGGTGAAACATTTTCTAAATATCTATAGATGACCTCCTGTGATCAAAACTTTTGAACTGAATAGTAGTTTTAAGATCTTGACCTTCAGTTTGATCACAGTCTGTCTTAATTCGGTTCTATGTTCACCAGCTGTTGGGAAGGAGGAAGGAAAGCGTAATGTAAACAAACTGAACTCGGCTCTTTAAACTTCCTTGTGATGTACTTTCGTGTTTCTGATTTTTCACTGAAAGTTTTTTATTGGATTTTGCAATTAATTTTTACTTTCTTTCTTTTTAGAGCAAAATTAGTACTGTTTAGTACCATTAGTACAGTTTGACTTTCCGTTGCTTTTGGCTGCATTTCGTTTATTTCCCTTTTTATTTCGGAAGGCCTTGACTCCTGTTTTTATTTGCGATAAAGCGTTGTTTATCAGAAGAATATACTCACATGGTTGATGATACACTTAATGATAAGAGTGTGATTAATTGTCTAAAAGATTCGAAAAGAATACTGCTAGTGATTCTGATGCTGACATTTTGTCAGAGATGAACAAAACAGTACTTTGCGTTTCTTCGCGGTTCCAGAACTACCACATTCGATCCCCACATTAAGTTTTGTTACTTCTTATTGTACATTTTTTATTGAATAAATGTTTATTGATGTTTTTGTAAAACTTCTCAGAAATTTAAATAGCGCTTCTGAAAATTAGTTCCCAACGTAAGCAATTTTCTTATATACATCTTTCTGTAAATTAAAAGAGAAAGATAATTCAAAATGCTAATTTTAAAATATATAAGAGCTTAATTAATTGGCCTTGGAAAATTCTATCGTCAAATGAGGTACACTTTTCTTTATATGGAGCTGTGAAAGTCAGAATTGCCGCATTTGGGTTACTTCACCTCCTAATGTCCTGCATCTACAACCACTGCTTTCTGTTTACGTGACTGCTGACTTACGGATTTACTGCTGACTTTATACTCGGATCTTTTTTGTTGAAACTCTAACTCCTCAAGGTCCTAAAAGAGGCTCTGTTATGAGTGTACGGTACAGTGTACTTCATCAACAGCAGGTCATTCCTGCTTTACAGGAACGACAATGTTTGCAAATCACTATCCTTATGCAGGATGGAGCAGCTCCTAATATTGGGAGTCAAGTCAAAACCCTACTTAGTGCTAACTTTGGCGATATCTAGACATAATATATAGACATTTTCCAGATGCATGGCCTTCTCACTCACCCGAATTAAATCCCTGGTAGTGGAGATTTATTGGTATTGATTTCTGGTAATGGAGATTTCTAAGACACCGTGTTTATTGAGGAGTTATTAAGACTTTACCTGATACAAAAGCTAGTATTGTATCCATTGTGGATAAAATCCCTTTGAGTTGCTTCGCACAAACATTGAAAACGCTATAAAGCACTTTCAACAGGTTGTTAATGTCAATAGGCATGTTCCGTTATTTAATACATTTTAACGATTGTAACATATTTTTTGTCCTTCTTTATGTACCATATTTCCTCCTAGTGGTCAAAATTTGAACTATTTTTTAATGCAGAAACCTTTTCCCCATGGTCCATATAGCATGTATTCCACGTTTCATCGAAATCCGATAAACAGAACGGGTTCTACAGGCCTCTGAATAGTGTAACTTTAATTATAACCAACCGGTACATATATATGTGAAGTCCGGGTATCCACAATGATGATACTTCCGTTCATACTAAG
>BMAW01097518.1:85236-163531 GCA_019974015.1 Nephila pilipes
TATATATATATATATATATATATATATATATATATATATATATATATGTATGTATGTATGTATAATCATTGAACTTTGCATGGTAATATTTATTTGTA
Source organism: Nephila pilipes (assembly GCA_019974015.1). NCBI lineage: Eukaryota > Metazoa > Arthropoda > Arachnida > Araneae > Nephilidae > Nephila > Nephila pilipes. The sequence continues at coordinate 85,335 of BMAW01097518.1, forward strand.
AGAACATATTTTTCAAAACATTTCCAATAAATCTCTTATTTTGCTTACCTATTTAAATATTTTAAATATTATCTAAAACAAATTCCATTGATAAAATATTGCTGCATATCTTCATTGTTTTAAAATGCATCAAAACTGAACTCATATGCTAAGCATTACAAAAAGTTTTAGAAATGTCATAAATGTCTTATGCGAGTTCAAAATAATTTAATTAATATTTTATGTACTAAATATGTAGAAACATAAATTAGTTCCATAAGTATATTTTATTTCTGCAAAATAAAAATTAATATTGAATTGGAATCAGATCGCTATTTTTTATGCCCTATATCTCATTTGCTGCGATCTCTCTAAATATAACTTTTGGACATATTAATCTCAGGAATAAAGTTTCTATGATGGATTTCTAGTTACAATGTACAAAATATATGATTTATGCGATGTAGAGTATGAAACAGTTAATACATAAAACTTTCTTACTCTTGGATATATATTTTTTTCTTATCTGAAGTGCCTCTGGGATAATTATAAATATAATTCTATTACACATAAAAAAATAAATATAATACATTTGCTTTTAGAAAATATTGTTGTGGTGTCAGAGGAAATTCCGACAAGGTTTATACACAACGCATATTCCTTTACAATAACAAAAACCATGCATATGTATAGTAGAATTTATATAAAGAAATAACTATGTTAAAGTCATTCATTCACTTTTCATATTTCCTTTGAAAATATATTTTACCTTCTTTTTTAAAACTGAAACTTTGGATGTAAGATTAGACTTATTCTTCAAGAAAATCTGAAATCTAACACACACACACACACACACACACATATATATATATATATATATATATATATATATATATATAAACTATTAAATACTATGGTTTCAATTAAATTTCCCTTTCAAATTCTGGAATAATTTAGAATTTTAGTATATTTTCTTTCCTTTCTCTACTTTCTAGAATTTAGTTACTATGGATTATTGATATTATATTATCTATTGTAAGTATTTATAACTGAGAGAAAATGTAAAGGTTTAGGATATGGTACGAGGTAAATCTAGTAAATAACGAGGCGCTGTAAAACCTTTTATTTTGATTTCATGCATTATTACTTATTATCATCTTCAATATACCTCTATCCCTACAACACTCCATGTTATTCTTCTTTTGTTCGAATTAGTGCTGAAAGTCATTGTGAGCTCCTTCAGTCATTGTGAGCTCCTTCCGCTTTCTCTTTCACAGCTTCAACGGTTCACAATTCTTGTTATTGTTAATGTAGATTTAAACTTAGAAAACAATTAAAAGTCAACCGGCGGAAGATCCAGTTAAAAAAGCGGGTGGTCTAACATTGGGATGCTGTGCTTGTCTAGGAAGCTCTAGACAGACAATTTGGAATAACTCGTCCTTCCACAATTCAGGTCGTTTCTTCCTTATGCTATACAAATCTCGATAACTTTGAAATCATATTCAATTCTCACTGTACGCTATCACAACTAGGTGATATGTGCGTTGAGTCCTAAATATGACAGAAATAACTTACAGTTGGCAAAAGGGAAGTACAAAATTTTGCTATTAAATAACGATGCTGACGCTTGTAATACATTTTATTTTGAATTCATAATTATTTACTTATTATCACCTTCAATATACATACATCTTCTAACTTTAAAGCGCTTCATGTGAATCTTCCTTTGTTCGAGATAGTGCCAGAAGTCTTCTTCTCTGAGCTTCTTCAGGACGCTTAGCCTTTCACAGCTTCAACGGACTCAAATATTGTTCCTTTTAATGCATTTTTCACTTTAGGAAGCAGATGGAAGTCGCATGGTGCAAAATACTGCAAATACGGCAGATGATCTAATACTGGGATACTGTAATTGGTTAGAACCTCTTGATGGGCATAATGGAATGAATTGTACTTCCACAATTTTGGTCGTTTTTTCCTTATTCTTTCATGGAGCTTTGCAATCATGAGAAAGTAATAATGTTTATTAAGAGTTTCACTTTCAAGAACGTAGTGAAGGGGCACAATTCCATGAATATCAAAAAAAAAAAAATTCATCATTGCTATGAATTTGGATTGGCTCATTCGAGATTTTTTGGTTGTCTGTGAAGATGGACTTTTCTAGTGCATGAATTGGCGCTACATTTTAGGATCGTAAGTAAAAATCTACGATTCGTCACACGTTATTATCCTTTCCAATACTTTTGGGTCATTTGGAATTGCATTCAAAATAATAGTACTTTGCGTGCTTCTTGTTGTTCAAACTGAGAAATTTGGGCACCATTTTAACACAAAATTTTTGTATGTCAAAATTGTTATGTGAAATTTGTCTTATGGAGTTTTAGTGATTCCTGCAGTCTTAGCAATTATGCAAATATTTTATCAACGGTCATTCGAACCAGATTACTGACATTCTCTATATTGTTATCCGCTGTTGACGTAAAAGTACTCAGGTTTGAAACATCTTCATCGCGTCCTTGACCCCCTTGAAAAAGCTTATACCACTAAAAGACCTATTCACATGGTAATCATTGATTGTCGTACACTTCTTTTAATAAATTATAAATTTCAGCAGCGTCTTTTCTAAGTTTCACACAGTACTCATTTATAATTTTTCTGGAGTAACTAAAAAACAAAAAAGTATTTTGAGAATGAAGCTACGGCTATACGAATTTACTTACAGAAGCAATAAGTACTGCATTCGAAATAAAACGATTCACGATTATACAACTGTCAGTCACAAGCATTTGGTGGATGCATACTTCTTTTGTAGCATCATCAACCTCGTTTTTAACAGCCATACATCGTATTACTTAAAAATCAAATATTAGTTTTGAAAGCAATCACAATATTTTCCAATATGTTTGCAAATTTCGAATTATATTACGCTATTAAATATACCATGTAGCTTTAAGTGAAAATGTTTCGATGATAACCATCTCTTTTCCTCTTTTAACAACTTTCTTACCTTACAATTCTGGTAACTATTTTTCATATTATTTAGATTGAATTTCTGTCACCTGAATTTTGTTCATATGCAGATGGCATAGCCGTCAAGCATAGAATAAAAAGATCTTTATATGTTCAATTAATAATAAAAAGTTATAATTAGCATTAATTAATTTTTAGTTCATGACTTTGTCAATTAATAAGAGCGTATATATTTATAGCGATAAATATACATCGCAGAATTACATTAATTTCCTTGATTGTACTGAATTTTACTTGATTATTTTATGATCTTAATAATTTGTGTCAAATGAGGGGCTTCAAGTGAATATTAGAGTCTCCACATAACTATATTATCCTACTCAAAGGTACTGAAACATAGCTGTATTTAATGGACCGCAAAATTTATATTTGTGCTTTGAGATGTATAGGGAAAAATAAACGAAAGCTCAAATTTTATCCTGTAAGATATTTACCTTAAAGAGCATGAGATATTTATTATATCTTCTTTTCCAAATTACCTTTTAACAAAGGGGAAACTGAAATTCATTCTTTTTATGTCCATTTCTTGATATTTCATCATTTATTTTCAACCTTATCATTAATTGAGTATTTTAATAATAATTTTCGAAAATAACACACACTTTGAAAACAACGCTAAATTTGTTTTGTTCCAAAACTTTGTATGGAACTTTTCTCACTTTTTTTTAAATTTTCATTTTCAGATTTGATTTGCTTTTATCAATGTATTCTGATTTTTCATCATTTGACATCTCACCAACAATTTTAAGTTTAAAAAAAAGTTTCACTCAATATTTTAATTTAAAATCGTAATTATATCTGTGCATAACTTACATAACAATTTGACACCATTTTCAATACATCAATACTTTCTTTCCATACATCTTGAACTAAATTCCTTTTATCAATTTGTTTGTCCGTGGAATAAATTTGTTTTAAGTAATGATAATTATTTCGATGCGTAGCTATAATTGCGTCATTATTCTTGCTCTACTGAACAAGTGCCACAACAGAGTGAACTGAGTGAAAGATGCGAATGTTACCAAATTTACGTCAAAGAATTATCGGCGAAAAGAAAACGTATTGATTTCCCCTTGAAATCATGACAAAAATTTATTTTTTAAATACAAAAATTTCATGTTCGCTTACGCAACTTTGTAATCATACGAAAGTGGTATTGTTATTATTTATTTTCATCTTATTTTTTAAGTAATCTTCAAGTGTTAGATTCATATTTAAGCTTTATAATTTATTTTAATATGGTATACTTCATTTCTGGAACTGAAGTTGGTCACTTAAAATTATACAATTTATCATTCGGTGAACCATACCTCAAAGGCCACCGATGCCTGACTTAAGCAGATCTGATTCATCTTTCGGCGAACATTTAATTATTATATCTACATTACTTCTATTATGTATATATATATCGTTCATTGTAATTTTAATGGTAAATTTGTACCGCATATTAAATACAGCAATTAACAAATTTAAAATTTAACACAATTTAAAAAAAAACTCTTAACGTGGAATCACAAACTTAAAAAAAATTTGCATGAACATGCATAGTATCAGTTTTATATTTTACAATTTATTTAATTTCAACCCTTAAGGATTTATTATTATGTAATATATTTCAGCAACTAAAAATAATAATTAGTAATTTATTATTTACTAATGCATAATTATCAATAAAATATTTCAGCTAATATCTCATTAATATTTAAAATAGTCAATAAATAACCTTTTATTACTATTTAATGATAAATAATTTAACCACTGTATGAAAAAAAATATTTTCTATTATATGATTTTAAAAATTGACCCACATTGCTGGTTGGTTAACTTAAATGTTGCTTTTATTGCGATCTAAGAAATTTTTGGTTTTATTACATACCAATTTTAAGCCAAAACTTTTCAGACAGGAACATTAAATATATATATATTTTTTTAAATAAAAATAATTAAATGCGACAATTTGAAACTTGTCTGTGTTGGAAATACTAATAAGCTTATTTTCAAAACGTTTTAAAAATTCATCTACTGATTTACTTTCGACAAGAATATAAAGCCCAAGTTATTTCAGTAAATACCATTTTTAAATATGGAATAAGTTTCAATGGATTCCGTAGTCATTCTACGCAGATGCATTGAACAGTGTGTAGATACGTGAACATGTGAGACCGGAAACAAACGGTGATCCATAGAATGAATTTATTCAACATTCCCCCCAAAAAAGTAAGCTAAAGAATATATTTCAGCATGCAAAATGATGTGAAATATGTTTTGAGATGGGGGGGGGGATGCATTGGATATTTTTGCCTTGAAGTGACACAACAAATTCCGAGACATAATGTGACACATTAATTAAACTGCATCATTCAATACAAATCAAATAGCGTGACATGCTCAGGAAGCATAATGGTCCCCACGTAGTCCGTCAAACCCAAGATCTCCACACATCATATGGCTGGTAGCAACTTAATCATTCTTAGAATAGTCCTGATCTGTCACTTTCACTTGTTCCTTCAATTGAAATAGTAGTTAGGCAATCAGTGCCTTGAAGAGGACGGTGATATAAAAACAGTCCTGAAGCAGTATTTTTACGAGGAATCGAACTAGAAGCCAGTGTATGATGTAAGTGCCTTAATAGGGAAGATAATTATGCTGAATAGTAAACTAAAGTACAAATTTTTTTATGAAAATAAAATTGTAAAAAAAAAACCTTTCTTTTTAACAGAAATATCGAAACTGTGCTTACTTGAAAAGCATAGTTTCTTCATTCCTGTTTTTGAAAATTTCACCATCGATTTTATCCTAACATTTTTGTTATATAATACCACTGTACCTAATGTCACCCTACTAAACATTTTAAACTCCATATAACCTTCAAAACAAAGCATTAGATTATTTCTGCATTTGTGAATGAAAAAAAGAAAACAGCTTTTCATTGATGAATGCATAGGCCAGTCAACGAAAAACAAATGCTTGGAATCTGGAATGGGAAAGTGAGAGGTGAGAGGAAAATATGACTTTTCTCTACTGCTCCCGAGAGTCTTGTAATGGAAACATTTCTCATTTTCATGAGGCTGTCAACGAACAAGATCAGAATTTTTTTTTGATTCTTTTTGATTAATGTTTACAGTTTTATTCTATTATTTATATACGCTTACATTAAACTCTTTTATGTTGCTTACAGTGATACAATTAAAGGTTTTATTATAATACTATTACTTATTTATTTTATTTTATTTCTATTTGGTAAATCCTAATTTTATTTATAGTTAAACTTCGTAATTCTTTAATGATTGGAAACAAAACAAATAAAACCCGGAAAACAACAATTTTGATTCATATTTTAAATTCATGCTCTATGATATATATTTATTTAAATATATGTTATTCCAGTATTTATATATTTCTTTGAGAAATCAAGTAGGCTTAGTACTGAATTATTAATTCATTACAAGTGAAGTTTGAATATCCACCTAATTTATATCTTTTCTTTATTTGTAGTCGCTTAATGTTTTGAAAGTACCTTTTTTAACGTGATATCATTTAACTGTATGTTCATTGTAGGAAAGGACATATAAGAAACTGATGCTTAAAAACTCATCATACATCCGATACTTAAATTATGTATTATTTTTAAGTTTGAGCGTTACTTTATATAATATGCATGTATTGTTCGCTGTTGACTATCCGTATGATCACTTCAATTCTAGTATTGTTTTTTAGAATTCTAATAAGCATAATTCACAAAATGAATGAGAAACGAAAATTATATGCAGTATCATCGAAGCAAAAATCAAACCCTCTGAAATTTCTTTCCTGTTCCATTACTTATTTTATAAAATTCAAAGTTTCAATAATTATATATGCTAATGTTTCTATGGCTCTTTCTCTTTTATCCCCAAATGAAATTCCCTCTTAATTTATCTTCATTCAATCGGCCTTTCATTTAACCATAATTTCTATTGAAGAAATAGTAATTCATCATGTTAACTGTCAGAATATTTTTGCTCTCCTAACTCTTATATTTCAATTAAGTTTGAATGAGCTTATGTGTCTGAATTAAGTAATAATTTTAGAAATGTAAATATTCCACCACATTTTGATTCAATACCGATATTTTAAACTTACTATATTGATATTACCTGATTTAAATTCACATCTCGAATTCGATTTCCCGCTTTTCAAAAATGAGTATTGAAATCTAAATGTAATTATATAGCTCTTGCCTATACCTATAATGCCATTATAGGTGCATTTATACCTATAATGTTCAACCAAATTAATTTCTACTTTTATCTATTTCGTACCAAAAAAATTAAACAGAAATTTAGGATTCAGAATTATCTCACTGAAATGATTAAAACGAGACAATTGTGTAGGTTTAAAAAGAGACAGTTATCATATTTTAAATAAAACTAACACATTATGTTTTGATAATTAAGCAGTGACTTCTTATTCTACTGTTTATCAAAACAAAAATTTGAAAATTTCTCCCAAAACAAGTATAAAAATAGGAATTTTCATTAAAAAAACACAATAATTAAATTGTTTCTTTAACTCAAACTTAAATTTTTAAAATTAAATTAATTTAACTTAAAATTTTTTTCTTTAACTTTAAACTCAAATATAGAAATACACAATACAGTTTATTTAGTAAATCGTAAGACGTTTTTCTGTAGCGCGTGGCATGAGTGCGTGGAATCTTGAATGAAGATTGATCTAAACGTCCTTGTTTCTTCAAGATATGGTACAGTGTTTCACCAGCAACTGAGTGTGTTGCGGCAGTGTCTGCACAAGCAGGACTCACGACTTTATTGATAGTCACTTCGAGGGTTGCCAGCTGTTTTGATAGACAAGATGCAGATTGAAGAATCACACTACTGAAAGTTCCATGATTTCTCTTGTCTTTTTCTTTACAAGAAGGACATTTTGGGAGTGCCACACCCATAGCATACAACTTCAGAGGGTTCTTCTTTTTCAACCTTATCACCTCTTTGAAAATGGGGTTTTCTGTCTTGAGGTGGTTGTTTGACAGGAAATATTTTCTTTTGATGGTATGATGGTGTGGATTTCCTCATACCACAACGGACGTTTTCATAAGCATCAAACTTTTCAATTAAATCAAGCGAAGTGATCCAATCTAACCAGATGTCAATGAAATGTTCTTTAACCTTGAGTGGTACTTTCTTTTTAATCTGATCAGCAATGATAGTTGTTTCAGTTTTTCAAAGTCATGAACATCAAGTTCCTCTATCCAGTTTTCAAAAAACCTAGAAATGTCGAAGAAGTCTCTCCATGTTTTTCGGGATCCTTCTTATGTTGAACAAAGATCTGATGGAATTCGTCTCCGTTAAATTTAAACCTTCGTAGAAGTATTTCTTTAATTTTCTTATATTTTTGTGTTTCTTCAGGTTCTCGAACGAAGAGAGACGCAATATCAGATGGAAGGGAACCAATTAAGTAAGGGATCCATGAGGACTCAGGCAACTTCATGAATTTAGCATGTCTTTCAAAGACATTGAAACAAATTGCTAGTTCTTCTTTTTTTCGGATCAAATTTTGGCAACAGTGTGCTGAAATTATTTAACTCAAATTAGGGAGCTGGTTAATTCCTTGTGAATTTTCAGTTGATGACCGGGCATCCATGGCAGATGAGAACTGACATTTAGGCAGTAGTTGGAGTTTTTCTAACTCATATTTTTGAAGTTTTTCAACATTTTCTTTTTCAGCAGCCAAAACTTGTGCTTTTCTCAAATTTTCTGCCTCTAATAACGCTGAAGCTTCTTTAGCAACATGTTCTTCCTTTATAACTTGCAACATACCCTTAACCAAAGGTTCATCATATTTATCCGATTTACTAATGAGTTCTGTCATTTGAATCTCTTTAAAATTCTCTCCCAAGGCCAACCCAAGCTCTTCCGCTAGTGTCATTAAATTTTCTTTTCGAGCGCTGCCTAAATATGCCATTGTGAAATGTTTTATACTATTGATTTTTTACACTAATAATACACACTCAAAATTCGCTTAAAAAATTAATTGATTGACCAATTGTTAAAATTAAACATCTTTTTAACTCAAATAAAATTAAAAAAAAACATATTTTACTAAGATAATTTTCAATGTCTGAAAATATAATATTCATATGTAGAATAAAAATATAATTTATAATGTTATGTATAAAAACACTTGTCTTATATGAAACAATAATCAAGATTAAAAAAAAAATGTGAGTTACGAAATCAATTAGAACATTCAATGAATAATAAATTTTACATACGTTTCATGCAAATTGAATATTTAATATATAAGAACACAAAAAAAAATCTCATATGAAGGCAATTCAGACAGAGAATATATATTATACATATAATGAAAACACTTTTCCATCTAAATTATATTCAAAATAAAAGTATACACTAGTCATCAAACCAAAACAAAAGTAACTAAGTACATAGAGGATGTTATGACTGATTGACCTTCACTTGAGGGAGAATAAATTTCGCGGAAAGAAAAAAAAGCAGCTTTTTCTTGCAAAAGGAAAAATTAACTAATAAAATAGTTCCAGTTCAACGAAATTACACATACATCTTCTATGGCAATGAAGTAAAAAGATACGATTTCAATTCGTTTCATTAAGAGAAGCTTATTTAGCTCTTTGTGCTAACAGAATGTTTTAATAATTCACAAAATATTAATTATTTGTTTTCAGAATGGAATACCAGACTGCTAAACATTGAAATAGTTTAGGTATTAACATATACAAGAAATTAATAAAGAAGTTTTCAAAACTTTCGTTTTAATACAATTATACGATAATGACGTAAAGCATTGGGTTTATATCAAACGTATGATAATTTAAACTTAAGATAAACATTCAAATAAAAGTTTCAATGCAGTTTCGTTTCAGAAATAATAATATTTAAGCAATGGATTGCTTGAAACACACAAATCAAGGAAAATATGTGAATATATGCAGATTATATCTTTTTTTATATACAGTTCTAATTAAGAATAGTTGATTTTTCAAAATCAAAATATACTTTCGATTCGAGATTATTCGTTAAAATTATAATTCTATTCATAAGAAACAGAATTGTTAATTTTCAAAAACAAGATATATATTTGATTTGAGATGAATCATTAAAACTACAATTCTATTTATGAGAGATACAGAATTGTTAAAATTATATTATTTATGAATAAATTCAAAAGATCAAGGTGATCCATTCTAAATATTTTTGAAACTCTTAAGAAAAAGTTACTTATCTAGTTAAATGCACCGCTGCCTAACGTTCGGGTGCCAATTTTGTAGCGCGTGGCATGAGTGCGTGGAATCTTGAATGAAGATTAGAATATGAAGATAATTTTTTACTTGGGTTCAGTTCAGATTCACACGGATATACATTACAATAATATTTATAAAGGATACATATAAGACATGTACACAACATACAACATACATACACACGCGTAATACAAACAACTAGAGGTTGGGAAGAAGTCTTATGACTGATAGCGCCATCTGTTGGTTTTTTTTGGTTTAGTTCTTAAAACCATCGTTTTCATCTCCAATTTTTTTTATAAGCTATAAGAAAATGCTATAAAATTATATTTTTTTTCGTTGTTGCACTGTTTTATGGTGTTGCGCCCTAAGCTTCAAAATAAATAATCAAGAAAAAATAGAGTAACATAATAAATTCATAGATGAAAGGAGCTCACAATTTATTTAATTCCGGCAGAAACATTAACTTTCATATAAACTGCAGCATACTTTTTAGTTGGAAACAGAGCATCTGATATATATTTTAAAAGTGATCTAGTTGTAGCACTCGAGTCTCATCTACTACAAAGTAAATATTTAAAAATTAAGGAGCTCATAATTTATTTAACTCATCAAAAGCATCAACTTCTTTGAAATCTGTAGAAAAGTTTTCGCTGAAAATTGCATCTATAAAATTTATTACAAGGATAAATCTGACGTGAATCTCATTTATTTTTTAAATTTTAATGAATACAAAAAATTCTTCAGGTTTCAGGCATTTAAAAACATTCATATTTTTTTACAATTTAAAATAAATTTCTAAGGAAGTTTCTCGGACTGAAATGCAGTAACCTGACTTTTATAGCATTGCACTTTTAACATACGGTTATAAGAAGAATGATGGAAATTTGAAACTTAATTTAAAAATATATAATGTTTTTTTTTTTTTTCAATTTTGTCATTTAACAAGTTTCAGACTTCTATGAATTCTAAATTTACTTTTAGAATAATATGAAATATGCATTAAATAAACAATTTAGAATCTAAAATATGAATAAATAATTTTGAATTTATCTCTTCAAATTTACATATTTTTTTATACTAAATTATGCATTTAATGACAAAAACCGTTATTATTATTATTTTACTCTTATATGCAGAAAAACTAGCAGTACTTCAAATATTATGTTCTTTCATGGTAAATGATTTTATCTCGGTTTTGTATTCAAATCATCTTTCAACTAAATATGTATTTTGATTCATCCCTTGATTGACTGTAATAGAAAGTTTATTAATTTGGAAACATCGAAGTTTTCCACGGGCTGCTAAGTTTGTTTAGCTGAGTAATGGAATTATAACTGAAGGATATCGGACAGATTTATTAATTATTTATTTATGAACCTCGCATTTAAAAGCAACAGGGATGTTACTATTGATGGACCTCGTAATTTTGAACCTCGATCAAGTGATGAGGACGACATCTAAGCTTTCACCTCCATCTCTAAGCTTCCATATTATCCAATGTCAGGATTTGGAGCCTCAACCGATTTAACATGCATTAGCTCCTCTACATAGCGTGTCCTTAACCACGCAGGCCACGAATTCTCGACCATGTCCATTAGGATACCGTGAGCATTAGACCATGATCATTAGGCTTAATAAATAATGTATTATCCATTTATAAGTGCTATGAAGGATGTTTCACTATTTGCGTCAGAAACCTAAAAAATGTATGTTATGATAATACGATTTAAAAAAACTATCAATCATTGGCATTAAATGCTTTACACAAATGAGGACACTAAAAAAAGCTTTTTTGTAATTGCTATAAATTTTCAAGCTGTTAAACATTTGACAAATGAGAAAAATATCCCTGTAATGTAGCTCTCAAATGTATTCCTATCCAATTAATCCTTTGGAACTCTATGACGTTATTTAAATCAAGAAATCTACATGTGAATAAACTGTGACAGATATAAATTGAAACTGATATTGTAAGGTTCCAAGGTATCAAGTCAGATAGGATATAAATGTTGGCGATCCTTTTGGCAGAGAATCGGGAGAACTATGAAAGTGAATTGAGAATAAAGCTTTGGAGTTACATTGAGTATTAATTGAGAACGAGGCTTTGGAGGCCTAAGAGAGGGCTCATTCATCATGTAATTATAAAATAAGCATCGTCTTGTAAAATTTGATGTTTTGTGCCTGAACCGCATTTTGTAATGCTTAACTGAAACTTCCTAGTTGCATATTGAAATAAGGGGAAATAGACCTAATTTAATTATACTTTGAAGCGTTGTGAATAAGAGTGATCAGTTAGTGAAGTGAAAATGTTTGTAAGTGATGAAAATGTTAGAGATTGGAGTATTAGTGGAGAGATCGGAAAGTTTGAATGACGAGGTCGGACGGGTTTCTTAGGCTGAGAAGGGTGAACTACTTTACTCATGACGTTTTGTATCAAATGATAATGTAGTTGGTTGACTGAAATTGAATTTAAATACGTTCCTGATTCGGATTCTCCTTTATAATAATTAGGATGAGTAAATTTTAAGTATAATATTTTTTGAGGATGCGAAATGAGTTTTTCTTTAGATTTAAAATAATTTATTTTTGGAGCATTTTAACAATTGAATAAATATACATTTGATTACCTTTACTAATTCTATCCTGCATGAACTTTTTTTCGAGTTACAAGGGCTGAAAGCTTTGATAATAATAAAACCGGAACGTCGTAAGTTTTCTGAGTTAATTATTATTATTATTATTATATGAATGTTGGAGATGATTAAATAATCAGTGATTATATAATTTTATTTTTGAACAAAGTTCTGTGTAATGAGAAATTAATGGCAAACAACTTATTTTTAATCATTATGAGATGGCGTAAAGTATCGATATCTTATTCCACCATTATTTTATGCATTTATTTCTTAGATATATGATATATTTCCTCAAAAATTATAAGGAACGTTAGGCTGTTTTTGTGAAATATATTTTCATATGTTTTGATATTGTGTCTTTTATTCAAATTTACGTTCATATTTTTTTTATTTAATCCCTTGGGGGCACAATAATCGATGGTCATTAAATAATTAATAGCTCTCCAAACAGAATAATGATAATACATCATACCAAAGTACTGAAATTATTAAAGTAATCTAAGAAAATATAATTATCTGAAGTGGAATTTGTATAAGAATATTTACAAAAAATTAAGATGTTACAATGTTCCTTAATGTTTAAATACAGTTTTTCAGAATGTTAAATAAATTAAACCTTTTTCCAAGGATTTTAATTTTAATATTAAAAATTATCTTACGCGTATAATTAAGTATTTTTGGCCGTTACAAAATTACTTAAAAATTGTTATTATACTGAATACAATAAAATGCTATTGTGCAGGAAGTAAATTTAATTCATTAAAGAGTATTAGTAGCAAAGCTGATACCTTTTGTAAATTCAGTATTCCATATCTTATAAGGAAGTCTTAGAAATTATATACGAAATTTATTTGTAACGTACTTTTAACACATACCACTTCTTCATCATAAAATACTTCAGTAAGTATATTTTGCACAATTGTTTTCTTACGTATGCATAAACACTTTTTTCTTCTTCTTTATTAAAAAAAAATTTAATTTTATATTTGCATTTCCATTCCTGGGAAATACGTTAACATCTTCTTAAACTAATATGTTTTTGAAACATTTAAAATCAGTTTATTACGAAAATTTTGAAGTTGTAAAGGTTAGTTTCAGGTTTTTCTTGTTTAACCGAAACTGATTATTTAATTGAGTGAGGACTTAATAGCTGATACACATTTCCTTTATGTTTAAAAATAAATTCATCTGCTATATATTTTGTAACTTTAAAATGCTATTTTTTTAATAATTATTTTTATAGTAGTTTAGAACTAGTTTGTTAAACGTTTTCCCATTTTCAATCCCTTTTAATAGATCAATTAATTTCTCTAACTGGAGTATATATTTTTATAAACTAGAAATGTAAACATTTAAATATTTTCCACAAACAACTTGATGTAAAAACATTATTTCGTATTCAAAAAAAAACTTAATATTACCAGTGATTAAAGACCATTCAATATTTTTTTTTCTAACGAGTGGTTTGCTTTTTTATTCCCTTATATGAAGAACTAAATCAGACGAATCTGTGATACAACAGTTCTACTGCGTTTCAGCCTACAACTGACATTTGGGCTACTTTATAATGTTAAATGATTTAATAACTTAGCCATTCGAAAAATAAACTATGACTTATGCTTGTTAAACCGCATTATTATATATATTCGAAGTGCAGTGAAGAAGTGTAGAGGAGGAGATAGAGAGTTTGGACGTATTACGCTACTGAGAGGTGATAGTAAGTTAGCAAGAGTATTGTGTACAATAATTAGGTACAATGAAGTTAAACGGTTGACAGATTGCTGATACAGGGCTTGAATCCAATGTATAAGTATTGTTTCTGACTTAGATCCGCATTTGATGTTATTGAGAAAAGTAGAATTTTTAATGAATTATAGTGAGGACGCGACATAATTACCGTTCCACATTCGCAATAAAAATAGTTGCTTGACATGCAATGTATATGTTTTCTTCTCTAATTGTGTGTTCTGCTACATTTACTTTGCAATCATACGAAAAATTATTATTTGCAACACACACACATCATGTGTTATAAAACTATATTTTCATTATTCAATCTTAGAAAAAATATCAAAAATTAAAGCAATTTAAAGCGTCAATACGTCAAATGAAATAACTAATATGAACATTAATGCAGTAACTACAATAAAAAAATCCAGAAGATAGTCTATACTATGTAATTTAACTAAATGTATACTATCTAATTTAAGTAAATATAAATAAATGGATGCAATCACAGAGGTCAGCCTGAAAAATACTGAATTTCATTCGTCGACAACCGTATCAAAATGAAAAATGCTTCCATTACAAGACTCCGGAGAGTTGTAAAGAAGAATTCTTATTTTTCTTCTACTTCTCACTTTCCTATTCCAGATTTCTAGTGTTTGTTTTTCGCAGAATGACCTACACATTCATCAGTGTAAAGCTGTTACCCTTTTTTTACTGTCAAATGTCGAAATAAAGTATTGCTTTCCTCTTGGGAATTGGTTGGATACTCGAGGCACAAAAGTATGGTACGAGGAATTGCGGGGAAAACGATACGTTTACAACAAATAAATTTAGTAATTTTCTTTAATGTTACTTTTGCGAATCAATTTTTTATTTTTATATGATACCTTTTTTTATATTTTCATTAAAGAAAGCGATTTACATTTTGAGAAACCAGATCAATTTTCATATTTTGTATGTAAATTCACTGTGCATTAAGAGTTAAAAATTATTTTAACGCTTAGATAAATGTCATTAAATGTATTTAAAACTAGATAAAATTGTTGACTTTCATGAACTTTCTCGTAACATTTTGATCTTATTTTAACCGAATGATCCATTACCGTTTTGTTTTAAGATCCGTGTGAAAAATAGCTTAATAATGTGACACATCTTTATAGAAGAATCTCTTTTAATCAGGGTTTCATCGAAATATGTACATGCAAAAAAAGGAGCAATGAATAATGTCCTAGTAATCAAATGAAGCGGAGTTAGTTAAGTATTTATACTTCTAAGAAGTATTTTTAAACAAAGTTATGTCTGGATATGTTTTCTGCATTACATTACTTTTCGAATCACAAGAGTCCAGTAGTTAATACCATTAATTCTCAGTAGGCAATTTTTGATTAGTCTGTTGAATTCGAGATCTGATTCTGAAGAAGATAATCATACAGAAGAACGGAGACTGACAAACATTTTACTTGTCTCAAAATCTCCTAAGAAACACGCTATCGACTTTAGTCAAGTTAGTACACGTATACCTATCAACTTACAATTTCTTTTGTTTAGACATTATAAAGTAAATTAAATCCGAAGGAACCACGATTTTGCTTAAACTAATTGTTATTTCACATCTGCTAAGCAATATTTCACTCGCCAAACACATTTTAAATTTGTTTGAAATAGTTACAACAACTTGGAAACAATATTTCTTTTAAGTGCATAGACTTGTTCCTAAGTAAGTTATTTAATAAAATTTGTATTGCTCTTTTTATACATGTTTATATAACACATTGCTTTAAAAGAGGAAGAAAGCAATTCCGATTTATTTTTTTTTTTTTTCTTCTTTTTATAGATTGCAGTTATTTTAGAGTCAGTTAATCGGAGTAGATGACATATGCTCTTACTACATAACCATAAAATAAAAATAATAGTATGTATTCAAATATATCTTAGGAGATGTAGTATTCAAACAAATGTTCTTTTTGGAATATTTTAAAATGCCTTAAGTAAAATAGTGACTTTTGTATTTAGCATACGAACAAAAAGTACTACGAAACTCTATCTTATTGGCCAAAAATGTTGCTGACTTTAAGCTATTTTACTGTTGTATCAAACAAGCACCAAATTTAAAATAATTCAGAACATATCTTTTAAGTTTTATAAAATATCTTAAGAAAAACTTTAAGGTATCCGAACACGTTCGGAGCAATTTTTTTAAAAAAAAAATACAAAAGCATTACAATTGCTTTTTTTGGGAATCAATGCCTATAAACATTAATACTGAGCCAATAATATTTTAAATAAATTATCTTTCTGTTTCAAAAATGATATATTTGATTATAATTTTAGCCAATTTATGTATAAACTGCAAAACATCTAGAGAAAAAAATAATTCATTTATCTCAATAAAAGTAATATTAAAATAAACTACATGAATGTATCTAGAGGACGTAATAAAATTTTAAAGTTTTACTAAAAAACACAAATTTTACAGCTAATCGAGTAAAAAATGTGAGAAATTAGACATATTTACAAAGTCATTTTTTAAATGACAGGTATTAACTTGGAGAATTTTCATTCAATAAGAAATATTTTGATACATTTCCTAGAAAACAATATAGATATATGGTTCAGAAAATTTCAAACAAATATATACAAAACACTTATTCAGTTATCAATTTCACCATGCACACATTATGCATAAAAAATAGTTTTGAGAAAAACGCATTTAAAGTTCAAATCATTGTACCTTTACATTAAATTACCCATGAGGTAGGCTAAAATTCCCCGGATTTGTAAGTTATACCTTCATACATCTCATCTTTGACATATTTTCTCTTCTTTTTAGATCTAATTTTGTTTCGGGCAGTTTTCACACAACAAGATGAATGTCGTCTCGATTCCGTTATCCGCTCTTCATCAAGTTGAGCAAACCCTTTCAATGTATTTGTTCCTACTTGGACATCAGTTGCGTTTAAAACATCGAATAAATCTTGAAACCCTTTATTAAATTGGATGACGGCCAAGTGAGCACCTAATCGTAGAGTTTGTAACACAACAAACACTTCTTTCGGTACAAATTTCCACAAAACACCATTAAAACTTCCTTTTGAATTTTGTGTTTTCCCATGTAAACATTTATTCAGTAAGAGCTTGTCGTATAGTTTCATATAATGAGGTTTTACGATGTTCATTATGTTTTTGTGTAGTCCTATTCCAGAATCATTATATTACCAGTATTTCGAATCCTTGAATCCACACGCTTTTGAATGTGTCCTATACATTCAAACTTTGTAACACTATTTTCACTATAAATATTTCCAAGCGCATCAAAATCTTTTAAATACCATAAAAATGCACATATTTTAATTTTCTCATGTGAGTTGATCTTTCGAACATGGGAGAGATACCGATGGGTTCCATGGCACCGGATGACCCCACGTGTTTCACACACTTATGAGTAATTCTACCTTCAGGATTTTTTTTTGATAAAAGATTTTTTTGATTTTTTTTGCATATTTTTTGACATAATTTCCATGACCAGTACTTTTCTAGTATCTATGGATATGGGACTAACATATCCATTCAGAGACAAATGTCTTCTTCGCTGCCATGTTCCATCGACTGACACACCGCACTGAACAATTTCATCAAATTATTTTGCTCATGAATCTCAGTAGCAGCTTCATCCATAATTTCATGTGCCACATTACTGGAAACATTCTCTAACTTTTTTCAAGACAGCTAACTGTAAGCTGTCTTAAATGGAATGTTAAAATTCATAGTTGAACACAGCTTTTTGGCAGCAAAATGTCCCTTTCCAATAATCCTCAATCCAAAAACAAAAGCAAGGTTGATGCTGGATATTTTGTTCACTTTTGGAGATGTACAAAAAGAGTTGGAATATTCACAGTTTGGTCATTTCAGTAACAAATTAGATGCTAAGCCAAATACTAATTCTCCGAAAAGCCATTTTGAAGACACTCAGGACATTTAAATGAGGAAATAAATTATTTAAAATTTTAAAATTAAATACTTTCTTATGATATTTATTTTTCTAAATTATCAATTGATTTTCAATGTGACTGAAGTTTGATTCACTTACTGTTGTTGTAACACATCTATCACTGTTCTTCTCCCCCATTCTTAGTGTAACGGTTTCCCTTAAACTTATATTTTCAAAAAGAATTTCGTTTTTCTATTAGCCATGACTTTTAACAAAATATTAATGCTAACTAATAAAGTCAAAAATATCCACAGAAATTAATGTTAATCGAAATAAATCACAAGATTGGAAAAGAGTACTATCGTAGATCAAGTTTAAGCTTTATAGACACAATATTGTTGCCAAACTTTTTAAAGAAATTGGGTATTGCCATACAGTCTTAAAAGCACAAATTATTTGTATTATTCTCTTGAAACAATATGAACACTGTATTTGCAAAACATAATTCCTTAAACAATATTTTAACACATTTTTGACAGATTTCAGATCATTTAAATACCCACTTCCGGCCATTTAAATGCCTTACTTCCGGTACTGCTATTTTTATTAAATCTAATATAACTTGACTTCTAGGTAACATAGAAACAAAAGAAAACCTGTTTTGTTTAGCCAAATGATTGCTCTACTCAAAATAATAAAAAACAAAAAAATATGTATTTTGACCGAAATTGGCCAATTGAACGTGTTTGGATAATATTTGTACTATTTAACCTACTTCTAGTAAAATTATAATTATGTATATACAGCAGTGCCATATTTTGTGCAAAATATTTTCATCCAAATTCTTAGGACATCTAGAAACTTGTAATTGATATATGTTTCCCTGAGTTGTAGTGATGACGTTTTTATGGAGTTTTATAGTTCAGGGTTATTCTTTAAAAATTTAAGTATATGATTGTTTTATTATGTTATAATATGAATAAATAATTACTTGATGTAATAAAATTTAATTACAGATATACTAAGTATCCATAACTTGTTGATGGAAGTTCCGATGGGAGTTCCTTTAGATTGAAGAACATAAAAAAAATACAAATACCATTAACTGTAATTCATAAAGTGTTTTGATGCCGCTAACGATATTAAGTACTTTCCATGTGGAAACCTGTCATAGCAGGTAATCCATAGAGATAGAATACTGTTTCCGCTTAGTACAATCATTCAATTCATGAATTAATCATATTGGCATAGAATTGTTGATTCTAAAGAAAGGAAAATTCAAAATGGCGAGAATATTAGAGGAAGCGAAGTGCATATTGTGGTTCAAAAGAAAATCTGCTACCTTTTACAATATGCCTTCGGTAGAACGTAGAGGAAAGATCCTCCTCTTTCACATTGGCTTATCCGACGTAAGTCAAAGTAGTGTATAAGAGCAGTAGTAGTGTCATAAGAGCAGATGATACATAAAACAAACAGATGATATATAAAAAACGAGTAGAAGATCGAGCACATCACAGGAAAATTGGATCACGGGCGAAAGATGTTTCATCGACCTCCACAGAAATTCAGTTAGCAAGTGACATTTTAGTAAGTGAAACACACTTAACTGTTCGAAAGATTTTTCATAATTGACATCATTTTCAGGCGTACGAAATTGAAGTTGTTCAAGCTTTAGAGACGAAAGAAAAGCAGAGTCGTTTTCAGTTCGTGTAAATTGATGATCATTTAAATTTTCTTCGTATCTGACTTTTCAGTGGTGAATCTCCTTTTCTTATATTCAGGAAGAGGAATTGACTCTTGGACATGAAGTTCAGAGAACCTCTCTATATATCAAGATATTGAAAATGACAGGTTAATGCCTAGTGCTCATTATCGTACACTGAAGTTATAAAGCTAATGTCTTTATAAAGTAACCGGAAAATTCTGAGAGCTGCTTGCACATACTATAGCTGCATACTGTTATCCAATTGTAATGCCATCAACAACATTTAATATTGCAGCAAATTAGTGCATCCCTGCTTTGGAGCATAAATATACATTGTTGTTTTTAGGAACTTGAGTTCCATCTCGATGTGATACATGTCATTGAAAACTGCGAGGGAGAAACTATCGAGTCACCTACGGATAATTCAATAATGGATTTTGACAAATTTGATAAAAATTTTAATATTATTATTTGATAATAATCTTTATTTGATGAATAATGTTTTGTGTTATGAAACTTTACGCGTATGCAACTCTGAATGTGTTTTTACAGAAAAACTTCTGTGATGTATTTTCTGAATATGTTACATTTTTGTCATGTTCCTAAATCGAAAGTTATGAAGTAAGGGAATCCTGAGACAATAATTTTTGTGTTTATGAGGGGACACATGGATTTATTTTCATCGATAATTTGAGCATGAAGTACGTGGAGGTAAATCAATACATGATAATCAACAATAATATGTATTTTTCAGGCCTATTAATTTTTTTATGATTTTTTTGGGCATAACTTAAAAAATTGACTTTGAAGGCAGTAAGTAATTAAAATAGTTCATTACAAATTTAAGTAAGTTTGGAAGAAAACAAGTTAAAAGAACTGATATACCTTAGGGTCGATAAAAAAAACTAATTACACAGTATATATTGCAAGTTTAATAAAATGTAAATTCATTGCAAATTAATTCATGTGGCATATTCCGAACTAACTTCAACGATGTTTATAAAACATGATTATATATATAAATAAGATGTAAATATTATTTTTTATTGAACTAAATTCAATGAAAAAGTTATTATATTTATCATGGACTTTTGATAATAAAAAAAATAATCAATTACAGATATTGAAATGTGAGTATTTCAAGGATTGCCAGTAAATCATACTGCAAATATTTACCTGTTTCATTCCAACAGCAACCGAAAAAATTCTATCTAAAGGGGATCTAAAATTGAAGAAAAGACAAGTCGTCAAGGCCAATCTCCAAAAAAAATTGAATTCTGCAATCAGGAAACCATTTATTTCTTCAATTGCAATTGCAAATGGAACATAAAATAAATGACTCATTGGATAAATATGTCACATGTTCCATTTTTAAAATATGCAGAAAATAAAATGTTAAACTCAAAATTTGTATTAGTGTTTCGTATTGTTTTTTTATTTAAGGTTGAATAAACTAATTTTACAAGATCATAATTAAATGTTAGATAAAACATGAAATATAAAAAAATAAAATAATGTTCAATCATTTTTAAAATATTATTTCGATTTTTCGCTGAAAACTGAAAAGGAAATCAAATTTAGAAATACATAATAAATAAGTACTTTATCATTAATTCAAATCATAAGATTTATTAAATTTCATTTACTCAGGAAAAACATGGTAAATGAATATTAAAGCGGTGATCTTGGACTACATTGTTTATAATGTTTAACTCCTAAAAGTATGATACGATTCACAAAAAAATCATATTTACTGCTGCCAAGAATTAACTATAGTTTGAAAAAAAGTTTCTCTGAATTCTTTTGTATAAAAAAAAATCCTCATTTTGTATCAAATACTAAAATATAGTATTATTTGCAATAATTAAAAATTTTACTGGAAAATACAAAATGAACTTTTCGTATAGAATTAAAGTAAAACAGTGTTAAGTTCTATTTTTCCATCATTACTGAAAATAACCAAAGTAACCTTAGGGAGAACTTTTAAAATCAATTTTCTTCCAACTAGAAACGAAACAAAAGAACGTTTGATACGGTTAAGGATCCATCTTATGAAGTATATTATTCTTTTCTTCATTTTGAGAAGTTCTCATTTAATAGATAACTTTAAATTAAATGTTCGGCATCCTACCTTTACCTTTTATATTTTTGTTCCAATGTTTATGAGTTTTCCTTTATTTTTTGAAAACAATATCATTCAGTTTTTTTCTTGATTTCTTTCGAGAATAGTGGGGAAAAGTTTCTTCTTAAAGCTTGCTTCCGCATTATGGTTTAACTTACTATTGGATTGCTTCGTTATATTATTTAAACTTCTTAAATGAAACACTGTTCGGAAGAACTATTTCTGTATCAAGAGCATTATTTAATCCTTATTTATTCTTATGTGCAGCCATTTTTTTGTTGTTTAATTAAAAATATAATTTGAAATATTTAAGAAACAGATATCATGCGATAGTATCACATTTATTAAAAAAAGTAATTAAATATCATGTGATATTATCACATTTATTAAAAACCTAGAAATTAATTTTTACTAATTTTTGGATAAATAGCAAGCATATAGTTAATAAATGACCTTAATATTTGTTACTTCATAATATTAGTATTTTAATTTGAATAATGTGTATCCATATATGTGTATCCATATCCGTATGAATATACACGTACATTCAATAGATTTATATTTAAAGAAAATATTTATTGTAGGAAATGTATTCGAATAAAAGTATTCAGAGCCTTCTCTTATTTCCAGATATAATTTCATCTGAAAAAATTTCATAAGTTATAAATATGAATATTTGTTATCATCAGAACTTTACTTTAATAAGTATTATGATCATGATATTTTCTATGGCATTT
Source organism: Nephila pilipes (assembly GCA_019974015.1). Classification (NCBI taxonomy): domain Eukaryota; kingdom Metazoa; phylum Arthropoda; class Arachnida; order Araneae; family Nephilidae; genus Nephila; species Nephila pilipes. Next base: position 108,476 of record BMAW01097518.1, read on the forward strand.
CTAGATATGTACGCATGACTTTATAAAATAATATTAATAAACAATAGTAATATACTTTCTTCTTCTGATTCCTGAATTTAAAAAAAATTATGGACATATATTTGAACAATTCAATCAAAACTCAAAAATAAATAAATAAATAAAACAAAAAAAATTTAATAATAATAATAATAATAAATGAATCTTATAAATTAGTTTCTGTATGATAATGATATACAACTAAAACATGTATCAATCCGAAATTTTCTAGTGTAACTGAAAAATGAGTACCTGATTCCCTGTTTCTTTATTAATTTCTACCTATTTGTATTTCTTTCCTAAACTCAAGTACCTTTGTACATAGGAGGTGCGTATATTGAATAACGAAAGTCATGCTGCTATAGAAATACGAATACACCGAAAGCCAGCAAACGACATTTAATTAGCGTGAAGCATTCTCTTTCGAATGCAGTGCCTTTCCCTTCTGTAGAAAACCCTTATAGCCGTAACCTTCGTTCGCATTAGAGTTATTATTTCTTTTTTTTATTTTCGACGGAAAAATGGTAACTGTTATAAAAAAAAAAGGAATTGTAAGAAATCACGTGAAACTTCAAGAAGCCGCAGCTGAAACTTATAATTTATTTAAAAGAGTCTATGGCAGGGGTCGCCAAACTTTTTTGATCATCGCCCCCTATATAATTTTTCGAAATCTCCATAGACCCCCACAAAGGTAATTTTCAGGTAATTAAAATAAAACTATATATTAGTCTAAATATTTAATAAATCAGAAACAGTAAGTAAAGTAGCTACAGATTTTTTACTTCTTAATGAGATGAGTGTGCCTGATGTTTCTTGGCAAGGTTCGCTATATTGGGTTCGAAATTAGTCAATTTTAACCGTGAGTCGTGCAAATTACAAACTGGTCACAAGGTCAAGTTGTGACATCACGGTATACATACGAAAACACATAAGGAAAAAAGGGGCAGATTGTTTTCTGATTTATTATTTTATTTTCTATAAAGAATATAATATTAAGTCAATTATAAAAATATTTTAAATTTTTACGTACGCAGTTAGATATGTGTGATTTGCGTATTAAGAACTGTTTTTCCTTCGAGTCCCAATAGACCCCCATTCGACCCCTTGGGTCAGATAGACCCCCTACTGTTGTTAAATAGACCCCTAGGGGTCTATATAGACCACTTTGGCGACCCCTGGTCTATGGTAATGAATGCTCATCGCGCGTATGTGTTTTTGATTGGGTTAAGCCTTTCGAAAATGGCGAGAAGACATTGAAGTTGATTCACGACCTGTTCATCCTTCAACGTCAATAATTGATGACAATATCGACAGAATTGGTATTCGTGCCAGTGCTTAAACTAAGAACTGACAAGGGATTCGTATGGAAAATTTTAAATAAATATTTTAACATGAAAAAAGTGTGTGTCAAAATGGTGCTTAAAATTCTGTCGTTTGAACAACTAGATGATCACAAAAATGTTTGTACTGACACTTTGACTTCCATTGAAAACAAACTTAATTTATTGGAAATGATAATTAAGTGAGATACATCGCTATTCTTACTCATAATCCTGAAACGAAACACTGGTAGATCCCATCTTCACCGAGAGCCAAAGAAGCTCGAATGAGCAAACCAAAATTCATAGCAATAACTAATGTCTTTTTTTCGATATGCATGATGTTGTGTACCTTCATTGGTTTTCTGAAAGTGCAACTATTAATCAGCATTAATTTTTTCTATGTTTTTTCTAATCTCCGAGAAAAAAATAAGGAAGCTACGACCCATGATAAGTCATTCCGTATTATCTGTCAAGAGGTTTATAGACAAGTATAGCCTCGCATTACTAGAAAATCCGGCCTTAATCTCTGGATCCTTGAGCCATACAACTTCTATCTGTTTTTAAGGTGAAATCTGTATTTAAGTAATAAGATTTGTAATCAACTAAGCTGGAAAGTGAAAGCGACACGCGTCCTGAAGAAGCTGACGAAAGAAGACTTCCAACACTGTTTCAAGAAATGGAAGTTTCTCATGGAGCCTTGTAGGAATGGAAGAGTGTTGTATGTACTCATACATGCAAAAAGTGATAATACTCACTAAATTGATCGTGGCTCAAAGTTCTCTCTGAAGCATGGTGAGGGAGTTAGGAGACGGGGGTCAACTGTCATGGTCAATTGTCATGCTCATTACTTGACCGAAGTTCAAAACTACGAATTCTATCGTCAATAGCACTCGTGTTGCTTCTAGTGTGACGTTAATAAACCAAACTGAATCAAAACGATGGCGATAATAAGTAAATATGTATGAAATAAAAATAAAATATTTTTAGAATCAGACTTGTTTTTAAAGCCACAATTTGTGTCTAAATTCAGAGAAATGTCAACTATGCCAATCTCAACTCATGTTGCGACTTATACGCTGGTACTGAACGGGTTAAAAAATATGTCTCGTTTGGCCAAGACTGCATAATTCTAGAAATTTGACGAAACAAAGTTTTTAAGTGTTCTGATTATTAGCATTTCTAACAGAAATACTTCACGTAAAACAGCCATTCTTTGTGCAAACTGAAATTATGATGGCTGTAATGATCTTGAAAAAAGTATTTTAAAAAAATCTCGCATGCCTGAGTACTATTTTTCATCTCTAATTTTTTATGACATTTAAATTTCTCTTTAGAATTTTCACTTTCAAATTCAAATCACTGCAAAACAACTTTTTTTTTCAAAAATCATATGGGCAATAGAAATAATTAGATCACTTTCCTATTTTTCTCAATAAATCTCTTTCTACTAGATTTTATGCAACTTAAACTAAAGAAACAATTAAGAAAGCACACAACTTTATTTTTTGTAACATAACTATGTATCTTTGAATAGTTGAATGTAAAGAAGAAAATAAATCAGATTCATATTCCCTCGACTTGTTCCCCAGTCTGTTTAGTAAGGTGCTAACAATGTCGAAAAAAGAAGAAAAAATGTATCGGGAATGAGCAAAATAAGCATAATATTAAATATATTAAAGATATGAAACCCAAATCGTACTAATGAAACAGTTAGTTGCGAAGGTAATACAGCCATCAGGAGTTAAATAACTCTTTTGCCGTAGGTTTCCAAAAAATTCTGTGAAAATTTTCATTGTTTATGTATGAAAAATAGGCAATCTAGAAAGATACATCACCTCTAACTGAAGAGCATTAAGACCCATTAAACAATTCACAGATGATTAATGTTCTCCAATCTCATAAATCATAAAGAAGTTAAAATTATCCCAAAAGGATAGTTACTCATCAAAATAGTAAACATTGTCCATAGAAACAATGTAAACAAAGTTAAACTCATCCTCAGTTAATCATATTCTACAAATCCTGCTCAGTGCAATGGAATATCTTCTTAACTTCCTTTTCAAAGTAGTACATTAATATATAGGTTAAATTTCTAATAAACAGTGAAGTCGCAAAATGCTTGTATTACCTCACACAGTATTGGGTGTAATACTTTAAAGTATCATGCATCAAACAAATGGAAAGTTTCACATGGGGTTCAAACCCACATCTGGTTGGTCTAATTCGGCTATAAATATCAATTCTGATAAGTGAAAAATAACTGGAAATTGCTTATGATTACAAACATTTTCTGAATTCAAAGGAGTCGAAAGGAGGAAAGGGGGGAGGGGAGTCGGTACCCCCTATACTGACAATGTTAAATTGTGAATTTTTATGTACCTTTTTCTCAGAAACTACTGGACATATAAAGTCAAAATTTTATCTTCACATTGTTTAGATATTTATCTATGTACTGAAGTGAGATTTTAAGAATTTATTGCTTAGTTTTTTTTTAAGAAATTTTTTACTGAACATCACAATGAATTTATGAAAAATAGCAGTTTTTTGTTACGATATCTGCTCTATATCTGGTGTTTTTAAGAATATTACAAAAGTTTCACTTCAGTATATAGAATAACATATCAGAAATATATTGTAAAAATTTCAAAAGAATGGATACAGTAGATTTAGAGAAAAAGGTACACGCAGTTTAAAAAATGTCATTTTTAGAAAACTGGATTTTAAATACAAAATCTTACCTGGTTAAAAAAGTCCTGCTCCATAGGCTGTATTAGGTGAATTTTTCTTAATGCTGTTTACATACCTTTTTCTTTTAAGTCTTTTTTCTACCCTCTTTTCCTTTGATTGTCCAGAAAAGGCATAAATAGCTTTCCGCAGTTTTTCTCTGTCGAGGCATTTCATAGCATTTATAGCATACTCCCCTGGTTTTATACCCAATTTTTCCAGAATAGCCAGCTTGGATGCATTACCACTATTAAAGGAGCATACAGCATCATAAACACCAAGTGAAAGTGTTTCAATCTGGACAAATGTAGATTTGGGAACACGTGACCACACGACATTATGAAAGCTTTCATTCGGGTTCTGTGTATTGCCATGTAAACACTTTTTTAAAAGATCAGGGTGTGAAAGGTCTCTAAATATTGGACGCATAGATTCTACGACAGCAACAGGAAGACTGTTCTTATGTATGTAAGTCTTTCCTGTTGCTTCAGCCTTTTTATATCCACACCATGATTCTTCTCCAGCGGGACAAAATCCATGTTGAGGATATTCATCTGTCGACAGTTTGTGAAAAAAAATAGCCCAGATAGCTTGTCGCATACTATGAACACTGTTCAGATTCCTCCGGATAGCTAACCCATAATAAGTTTGCAATTTATCTATTTCGTGTTCAGTTAAGCGGTTTTTGCCACATAAACGTTTACCGTCAGATAAAAATATCCCTTTCATTTGTGCTTTCAAACGACGTAATCGTGTTCCCATACGCTTCATCACATGTCCGATGCATTCTATCTTTTCGATGGGGTATTCATCTCCATAGATGTTTTCTTTTTTGATGGCAGCAAATGCTTTGGAGTCGCCATCCCCTAAATATGTGACATAACGTGCATCGTACAATGTCAATGAACGTTGAAATATTCTTGAAGCACCTTCAACTTCCATCGACCCACTAGAACCTTCAAAATTGCGCTTACAGTCTTTTATATGAGAAACCTTATTGCTGCACATACAGTACTTGGATAAAATTTCCACATCAATGACTTTCCCAGTGTCAATGCTGGTCACAGTAACCACACCATTTAGAGACGAATAACCTCTCTTTTGCCAAGTTCCATCTACGGCAACTGCAATATTATTATTGCTTCCATTTTCCAAAACCGCTTCTTGCGTAGCCTTTTGCATTGTTTCCTCAGAAACAAGCGTTACAGCATTTAAAAGTCTCTTGTTGTACGGGGCAAATCTTGTTGGTGGCTGAGGCAGATTCATAAGTGCACAAAACATTCGTCCAGCTTCTGCACCTCTTCCAATGGAACGCATTGCATATACATACCTGGTATTTACAGTTGCTCTTTGGGTTCCTTCATGATAATCTGAAGAAGAAAATTCCACACGATATGGGCAAACACAACATTTCAAAATGAAAGAAATAGCCAGTCCAGAGTTATTTTTTAAAACTTGCATATCCATGCCATTGTCACATTTTTTACAACGCACATCATTCTTGAATACAAACGAAAGTGTATTTAAATTCATTATGGCATTAATAACACCTATATTTCCTTCAAATGTAGAAAAACTCGCATTTAAATCAGGAATTTTTCTTTCTTTTGCACAAGGATTTTTAATATCAGTTTTTATGTCATTGTTACTTACATCAGCATCCAATGTAGAGTTACTACTAGAAGTAATATTTCTACCTTTGAAAAAAGTTCCTTTACGTTTTTTGAAGACTTTACGTGATCTTGGCATACTTTAAGTTTCAATATTTCTAAAGAAACCAAAATACTCAACTGACACTGAATATAGTTCAACAAAGAATGTATAAAAAAAAATGATTCAAAATCTCACAACGTTCAGCAAAGCATAAACGAATTCGCACGTGAGAATAGTAAACAAACCTTCAGTCACAACTACAGTTATTCTGCCGCTCTTTGCGAAATGTTTATTAAAATAATGTGAGGCTTTGCACAAACATCTCAGGTTTAAAAGGCCAATGTTTACATTTTTCACTACACAAGTGGGCGTGGCACGTCAGATGATGTGTAACTCTTTTTATTCAAAATAAAAATTAACATACTTCTAATTCGAATATTAGCAAATATATTATATCATTGGAAAGGTCTTGAATTGGAGATTTTAGAAACATCAAAATCTGAAAATCGATTTTTTGAAGATATATAGGGTACCGACTCCCCTTGTGCACATTTGTTTTCATGGAGTGATCCATTCATACAATGTATTTATGATGATGGATTACCCCGACTCCAAAAGGACAAAGCTCTTTCACACATGTGTTTAAATGTTACATTATATATATATATATATATGTGTGTGTGTGTGTGTGTAGAAATTTTCAGCTAATTATCCATTTATTAACTGTATTTTCAATGAACATGTAAAACTTGTTTTTCAATTGCTCGATATGTGGAACCACAAATCAGCGTCATGTGATAGCTCACGCAGCACCTCTATTCTTGAGCAAAACTGAGGAATGTTTACTCACTGTCTTTACTCGTCTCCCTATGGAGCAAAACCTTGAATGTCAGAGAACATTTCAATACCCATCACCGATATGTAATAAAATTGGGCTGCCATCTATCTTTCTCAAAGGAACTAGTTAATCGAAAATAACCTGTACATAGTAATATTGTAAATAGTCTTACTTCATCTGAACAATAATAAAAGTAAAGATTCAACTTCGAGCCTCATCACTGGACTGGTAATTGCCAACACTCGTTCTGAAAATGCAAAATCTTTCCCCCACCCTTTAAACTCTGATGCACCAGAAAGTGACTCGTCGAAACATATACCATGTAAAATTTTTGAGTGTCTGTCCACGATAACAATTATCACTGAGATTAGGAGAATTACCAGTTTTCGGTGACAACGGCCTTCTCACAAGAATATCTCCGTATAACAACGATAATTTTCAACATTTTAATGTGTACCTTTCCAGCGAAGACCCACTACAGAGAAAATGTGTGCCTCATTCATTTCTACAGTTTTTCATCGACATCGAAATCATCATTAACATTCGATTACTTCGTTGTTTGTGTTTGTGATAATTTTTTCCCACTCAACCGTTCTTAGGATATCACCAATGTGATATTCATCAAATTTAAAATCGTGCTATTTGAATTCATAATCTAGGAATCTCTGCTTTTATTATTGTGTATGTGTGATTGATATCCAATGGTATTTCAAAGTATGAAAAGTAATTGAAAGTATGAAATAAATTTAGTGAAGATTTGCTAATTCCAATATAGCTGGAGACCAGCTCTATTCGATGGGATAGAACAAAGTAGGATTTCCAGCTAGTTACCAATTTATTAATTGTATTTTCAATGATATTGTAAATCTCGTTCCTCAATTGCTCTTTTTATGGCTCCCCGAATCAGCGTCACGTAAGAGATTATGCAGCGCTCCCTAATCTTGAAAAACATGAATGGTTAATTCTCTCCCTTTTACTTCTTTTCCTCCTCTTCTTCACATTCACTCGTGTCCCATTGTAGCAAAACTCCGAACACCAGCGTAAATTTCAACGCCCATTGTCAATATTAATAAAATTCTGCTGCTGTCTATATTTTTCAAAGGAACTAGTTCTTCTGGGGAAAAATGCACTTATTACTATTGTAATGTATCTTACTCCATCTAAACAATAATAAAACTAATGATTCAACTTCGAACATCATCATTGAACTGGTAAATGCTAACACCGAATCCGAAATTGCAATACCCTTCCCCCTTCTCAATTAGATTCCGAAGCACCAAGAGGTGACTCGTCAAGACAGATACCACCTACATACACGCACATACAAACAAACAGAAAAAAATGTGAAATTTAAAAAAAAAAAAATTGAAAAATTTCAAAAGCCAACAACTTTCTTGAAAAGACAAAAGTAAAGAATAATATATTGAATATGGTTACAGACTTTATTGTTAAGAGGGTTACTCTTAAATTATAAGCCTAATTATTTTCATGAACAAAATATTATTAAAAAATATTATAAATCTAAAAATTAAAACCTAAAACAAATTCTGAGGATTAAAGTCCAAAAAAGTAAATTAATAAGAAACAGATACACACAAATTAAAGAAAAGAATAAAAAGCTAAAAAAGTTTAAAAGGGAAAATGATAAGAAAAATACTGAAGAGAAGAACACTCTAACACTCCACGTGAAGTAATATAACACTCAGAAAACAAGTGAAAGAAGTGAAAATAATAAAGAAATTTATAAAATATTTTACTCAGTTATACTACACAGAAATCTTTTTTTTTATATCATGGGAAGGAAAACCATTTTTAAACGCTACCAAAATTTACACTGTAATTTATAAATAAAAATTTTAAACATTGCGAAAAAAAAAAGAGACAAGAAATAACCAGCAAAAATTTAAAAGCAAGTCCTCTTAAATGGAATATAAAAACTAAAATAACAACTAAGAATCACGCTATTATAAATTTATAAAGAAAAATCCTAATATACGTAAATGATTCATTACGAAATTTAAAAATACAAGAAATCAAAATAAAATAAAGCCGTCTATCAAGCTATTACATACCTGAGTCTAAAAAGAAAATTTTTAGATAACACTATTTAAATAATAAAATTAAGTTAAAACAAGCCAATTGAGATAAATAAACAAAATTAAAATAATATAAAAGGAAAAGTTGAAAAATAAAATTAAATTAAAATTAATTTCTTAAAAAAAATTAAGAAACTTTTAAACATAAAATTAAATTTAAATTATTTTTTCAAAAAATTAAGTAACTTTTAAATATAAAATTAAATTTAAATTATTTTTTTAAAAAATTATTACAATTTTAAATAATAAAATTAAATAAAGAAATTTTATTTAAGATTATATAAGAAAGAATTGAAAATAAATAAAAAATAAATAATAATAAAATGTAAAAAAAAAATAAATAAAACAAAAGTAGGAAATAACATTAATAAAAGGGAAAAATTTAAATTGGAATGAAATATTTTCAAATATAATCAAAATCAACGGTACTATTTATTTAGAATTTCCAAAAAGTAAAATTTTCATAAAAATCATAACCCTATAAAAATACGAAAAAAAAGTTTCAATTTCACCAATTTTGTATTGAGTATATCTAAGCTTCTTTTATAAAAAAAATAATTAGATGATCAAATTCATCACAAGTAAAAATAAAATTATTTAAATTATATTGAAAATTTAGTAGTATATTAAAAAAATTGATATTTCTAAGGGAAAAAATGCACAAAATAACAAAATTTTTTTTATATACATTGATAAAAAAAGAAACTTTATTAATTTAAAATTAATATTTATCTCTCTTTTCGTAAATATTACTGATAATCAAGCTATTCCCAACATATAAACATATAAATTTACTATAATTTAATGATATTCAAACAAGGAGAGTAAAAAGATAACTTCTGCTCTTTTCTCTGTATATAATATATATATATATATATATATATATATATATATATATATATATATACATACATAAAACTATATATATGTGTGTTATGATTTAATTTAATTTACCTAATTTGTCCATTCTCTCCTTTAAAAGATTATGTTCTTTCGTATTTCCTGATCCCATTCCAAAGTATCCTTTTATTCATTAGATCATGAGCTCATAAAACTGGTTAAATCCACTTAAACCAATTATATATCTGTCAAAACAATCCCTTCAGATTCCCTATCTATTATGATATTTCTCCAGAATTCCTCTATCCATACCACGTGTTTCTGACATTTCAAATGAAATTTCCCTCATGTATAATCAAAAACACAACGAAAAACGCTCTCTTCATCACTTCTTATTCCTCTCTTGATTTTTTGTGATGCAACAGTCTGTTACCGAGGGCGGAGTGGAAATGGTCTCTCTCTCCACTAAAATAAAATAATTCTACAAAAATGAAATTGGTTTCGAGTGTGTTTTGAACATAATTCAATAGTACTATTTAAAAGAGTCTTTACAGTTAAGCCGACAGGTTCACCGATATATATGTATATGTATGTGCTTGTATATATACATATTACATTACATTACATTATTAATATATAACGCATATAATATTACTAATATATTACTATATATAAACTAGTAAATAATTACTAATGTATAGGAGAAGTAATTTAAACAGTCTATTATGCAAAATTAAATTTCTTAAATTTAAGTATTATTATTGTATTATTATATTTAAGTACAGTGTTGAAAACTTAAGAATCATTTAAGCAAAAAAATAAACAGTGATAAAGAAAAACGAAACATAAATTCAAAGTGAGGAGTTAAAATTAGTTATAAAGACAATAAAAAAAAAAAATTGAAAATAATGCAGTTTCTGACTTTGGACAGAATTGCGGGGCTATACTAGACCCCATCAACGTAATTACTTAATAACGCAGTAAATTCAACACAAAAATAACAATTGAAAATGTAGTTAGTCTTTCGAAATAAAAAAAAAAGAAATGTAAGCAGAAGAAAGTAAAAAAATAAATAAATAAAAACAAATTAAATAAATTTCGAATACATATTTTGTATTGAAAAATAAATAGATTTAAAAAAACATTTGAATACTTTTTATATTCTCTATAGAAAACTTGGACTTACAAAATATGGCACAATTTCATAAATTATCGTATCATTATCTTTTCTTTTTGAGGAATTATATATAATAATAGTTATAATAAAAATTAATATTTAAAATCTTATTAAAAAAAGAAACCTGTAATGCAAAGAGACAAATTTTAAAATATATTTAGTGTAAAATATTTTATGGAACTTTTTTAATTTTGTTATATAAAAATATGTAATTTGATAAATTAGAAATTTTTAATTCAAAAATAACCAATTTTTAATAACCCTGATAAATAATGGCCTAGAACAGAACAAAATAAATAATACTTGTAATATTGTAATATAGTTTATTTTACTACCTTCTTATAATTATTAATTTTAGCATTTAGTTTATCATAAAATTATAATATCGGATGATATAAATAAATATAAAGGTCCTAAAAATAAACATAGGAATGAAACTTTTTCAAAAACGTACCTCATAAACATGTACCTTAAAATTATCTATATTATAATAAATATTGCTACAATTCTGATTACATAATATTTCAACAATATGGCTAAATAATTTGTTCCTATTTAATATTATTAGTTAGAATTACATTTATGTAAGCGGGATATATATATATATTAATTTAATCTTCAGAATGCTTATTTTAATTGAAGATAAAGAGATCATCTTTGTATTAATTAATAATAAATTACTTCTATATTTATTTTTTGTTAGAAAAACGTGTAAGTAGAGTAAATTAATCATAACCACATTATAGAAAGTGGAAGAATTTATCACATCCGATGAGCCCCCTTTTCATTTTCTTGTTTCTGAATCTGTATTGGAAGGAAGCTATATATTTGGACTTACTGAAATAGGCGTTGTTAGTGCCTTTACGGTTTATTTGAAGAAATACATTTTGAATGATTTAAACAACACTTTCAAACGAAAATGGATTTTTTTCATAAGCCTAATTCACGTATTTTGTGTGAACTGGAAATATCACTAATATTTTATCAGAGGTTAATTTTGGGAATTTCTTATATTGGAATATTCGGGGTGCTATTGTTTCATTAAAAATTATATAGGTCTTATCTTCAATAGTTTGAATTGTGAAAAGAATTTTTGTTTTAAAAAACAGATTAAATTTTCTCATTATTTTGTTTCCATTACACAATTTCTATCAACAAATAAGACAATGCATGTTGTTTCATGTTGAATTGCTTGTTCAAAAGGATGGTTTCGACTTCGAAAAATGTTATTATCTCTTCAAATGTGTGATATATTTTGGTTTCAGACACAATTTAAAATTCTTTTGGGGTCCTTTATCCATTTAGTTATGCATGATATTTAGTAAAAAGTACGTGAAATAAATTTATACTTCAGGATTTGCAAAGCCCATAAGTTATTCTTAATACAGATCAGCATTCCCCAAATTGTTTCTGCAATTTCGCGTTCTACTTTCTTATTGTTTAGGATTGAATGTGCATGTGAATTTCAACAATTAAATTACTCTTAATAAAATTTAAAAGAAATTCGGCTTGCAAACAAATAGGTTAAAATTTATCCAAATTAAAGTATATATCCTGTATCTTAGTCACAAGTCTAATATTACGTACGATTTTAATAAAAATTATATCCTTAAAAATATTTAGGCTTAATGAACTCTCCCGGTAGTGAACTTTATATATCCCAAAAGAGAAAATTCTTTTTTCCTATACTTTACTAGAAATTTAACTATATTCTGTTTTTTAAGAAAATTGAAATATTGTCAACTTCATTCACATTAACATTAGTATACATTAAATTTACATACCTGGATAAAGCTGTAAGAAAAGTTTAACACCCCTATTTTTATATATTTGAAAGAAAATAACATCATGAATATATATAAGCCTTCCACACATATTAAATACATATATATATATATAAATATATATATTGTGGCTAGACAATTACTTGTACACATACGCAAGTTATATATATATATATGTATATATATATATATACTGGTGTTAAAAATTAAGAGAATTTTTTGATTTGTTCGATTATCTCTAGAACTACTGGACAGATTTTAATGAAATTTGGTGTGTACGTAGGGTTGATATAATAATACAGCAAAAATAACTTATAAACAGTTATAATACACACGCATGATCGGGATTAACACTCATCGGAGTCTAAAGGTATGAAACAGCAGAGGCAGAATAGAACAAAGAATATTGTTTGAGAAGGGGTATGGTTCCCTCTTACAGAAGACTCTCATGGTGATTTTATGCTGGAAATAAGGGAGTTTATGAGTTGCTGTGTCAATTGGACCCACTTGTTCAGCAACGCTTTTTTCAGGTCTTGGATGGTTCTCAGAAGGTTCTTGCAAATTGCAATTCGCTTGTCAGAGATTCCCTGGCATACTCTATAGGACTGATGTCTAGAGATCAGACTGGCTAATACATCCCGCGAATGTCTTCATTTTCCAAAAATTTGTCGACTAGCTGAACTTTATGCGATCACGCTTTGTCATTGATTAAATAGAAATCAGGACCATTTAGACCCTAGAAAAGCCGGATATAATTCTCCAAGACCTCTTCTCTATACCGCTAAACAGTCGTAGTGCCACTTTCAAAGACATGGAAGTGTGTGCGTTCATCCAAAATGATACCAGCCCTGACCATTATGTCTCCGCTTCCTTAATGGTCAATTTCTTGAACATTGGAGGACAGGTAGCAGATTCCCGGTTCTCTCCATATAAAAGTACGGCGAAAATCACTGTTTAGGCTGAACTGGGACTCATCAGTGAAGTGAACGGTCACCAAATGATTCCCTCTCTCATGAAGTCTTTTGGAACCAGTCACTCTTGAAACTCGGGTTATTGTATCTGCATAGAATTCATGAAAGACCTGCGAAGCTATAGCATCCCTTTTACGCCTCGCTGTTATGGACAAATAGTGATCATCTCTGGCCGTCATGGCTCTGGGTCGACCTTACCCAGGCTTTCTTTCGACGGATGTGGTATCCTTAAACTGTTTCTATAAATTGGATACGACGCTGGGCGTTAAATCGAATTCTCTGCAAATATGGATTTCAGACTGGCCTTCTTTTAGCTTACCCACAATTCTCCACCACATTACATCCTCTAAAGGTCGGTCATTACTAACTTGCACTGTTTGAATTTTAGTTTAAGTGGTTACTGCAAGAAAACACCAAGAAATTCACCGAATTGCGCTAAAGAACAAAATCCGCATTTTGGCACATGCGCTGATAAATCCTGTTTTTCTACTTATTCTGCCCCCCTACAAGTATACGATGACGTATTCGACGTACAAGATTTATATCTTTGTTACGAAACAATATTTTTACATTTTAATTCTTTTCATGAAATTCTACAAAATATGCAAATGTTTTTAATTTTGAAGACCAGTATATATATATATATATATATATAACGTGACTGATATTTGTATATGCCAAATAAATTCTTAAATGGAGCAGTTATACTTTGACAGTTCAAGAAATTCATATTGAATGCATTTTACGTAAATGTAATAAATGAATAAGTGATGTATTTAAACAGTGAAATGACTGTCTGAAATTTTTTGAAAGACGAGAGAAGCTTAAATTCTCCAATGCAAAGAGTATACTTAAATAAGGATTATATGTACCGCAGTCATTGTTCAATATATGAATTATTCCCAGAGACACTTAGCACGTGAATGAATTCTATATTCATAATGCGGTTCTAGTGTTGCAACTATTTTGAATACTTATAAGTCGATATGAACGCATTTTTTACTCTTAGCATTCAGTCACGTATTGAAATGGTGGCGCACTTTATGAGTAACTAATTAATTGGTAAGTAGAGATAAATCTTTTGAGCTATGTTGAAAGATTCTCCAATAGCGTTTCGCGATAAGAGTTTGATATGTTTAGTAGCAGCATAAATTTTAGCTTCCGAAGATATACTGTTATCATAAAAAGTAGCTAAAAAATTAGAAGATAATTAAAAATTAGAAGATAATTAAAAATTAGAAGATAATTAAAATAACTATGACACATTCTACTCTTTATTTTGATTCATTAAATTATTTATATGGTGTTAAGGTGACATTAGACAATGTGGAAAAGTAATATTTCTCGTGGATGATGATGCGATGTATATATATATATATATATATATATATATACAAAGAGAAAGATATACGTTTCTTTAGGTTCCTGTATTACGATCATATTTGTTCAGAGACTTTAATGATGAATTGTAAATAAATCCTGATCATTTTAGACAAGAAAAACAAGTTTACTATGAAACCAAATAAAGAAGATATGAACATTTATTTAGTATTTTAGTTCAATGATTTTATTTCACTGGTTGGCTTTAACATGGAAAACAATTAATTCATTATTTGCCATTCCCTTGAAGCTCAATAAGAATTATTTAAGTTATTTCTCTTTGGGACTTAAAAAGCTATATTATTACGCTATTGTGAGTTACAACGGTATAAAATAATTATGTTTAAAATATTAGTCTCAAATTTTTCATTATTTGGAAAATCAATCACAAATGTGTTTTTATAAATTTATCAATTATATTAATTCTCTAATTTAAAGTAATGAATAAACCATTTTTGTACTTTCTCTTCTCCGAAATTACTAGGCAAATGATGAAGTGGAGAAACATGGAAGTGTAATTTTATGCCCACTATATAAAACATGCTTTATAACAGCCTATAAAAACTGTTGCAGGAGCTGAGAAAAAAAGGTTATTCGAGGCTATGATTTACAACTCATGTAGGGAAGATGAGAAAAAAAGAAGACAAATTCCAGCAGTTCTGTGTTTTCCTTGATAATAACCAGTATACTGGTATTGTGTTTTTTGTTACAGTAGAGATTTTATGTCGATCCTAAAAACAACATAAATTTTGTTGTTTAATGTTGCAATATATTTACCATAGCGAAAGAGTTCCTAAATACGTGAACCCGGTAGTTCTCTCTCCCCATTGCTTTACATAAAATCTTCTATACATTTTAATTTTTTGTTAAAGGAATTCTCTTTCATAAATATAAAATTTCTGTATATTAAAATCATATATTTAATTTGTGTTTTGAAATACTTTTTTTCAGTTTAAAAGTTTGCCTTAATTGTTCTTTTCCGAAATATTATTCTTGAAAATTTACTTCCTAAAATGATCTGCAGTGCATAATTGTGCATTTTATTATGAAGTAACGTCTTGAAAAACATTCACATCATTTTTCATACCTCATTCAAATGCATATTAATTTTATTATATTTACATTTTACATCATTTTACCTCAAGCGCAAAAAGAATACTTTAAAAATAAGCGCATGCAATATTTCTAGAAAAGGATTACGATAAAAAGGCATATTTCTAAATTCTTTAAATTGAAGTTAAACCAAAGAAATGCATAATATAAAAATGGTGGAAAGAAAGGAAATCTTTTGATCCAAAATTTTTGTTAGCCTTTCAGGACCAAAGCGAAAGAGATAGCTTTGAATTAGCTTATATAGCTTTGAATTTAAATGTTGGGATTTCTTTAGATCATGTGGTATTCCTAGCACTTAGGGAATTTTCAAATATTTTGATTGCACAGAAAGATTTTGATTTCAAAGATTTTGATTGCAGATTTTGATTGCACACACAGATTAATAGAGATTATTTCTATAGGTCTGTGACCATGGGAAACTCTGATTTGGCTTATTTTATGAGATTTTTTTGATTTTTTGATTTGGCTTATTATTACACACACACACACACACACATATATATATATATATATATATATATATATGATGTAAGTGTACTTATGTTTCTAAACATCAAGAAAACCATTTTGTACTGTTAACTTATTTATTTTACCTTTTTGGAACTAAATTATGTCTTAAGTACATTAATAAAAATATTACATCTGAAGGGAGTGTACATTTGGAGCAGAAAGTTCATACAAAGAGTAAATGATGAAATTTACGCGAATTTATAAAGAAAAGCTTAAATCACTTAAATATTTTTTTTATTATGCCTAGGAAGTGCAAGAGGAAACCAATAATACTGAAAAATAAATTGACGCTTAAGACTTAATGGAATTGAATGAAAATCTTATTTTGATTCAATTCAAAAAGAAATTTTGTTCATGAGAATGAGTCAAAGTCTTAAGTGTTCAACTGGATACAATTAGTAAGAACTGCTTTAAATCTATATGTAAGACTTAATGTAATTCTTAAAAGAAGTTTAATATATAAAATTTTAAATCAATTAATCAAACATAATGTATGTTTGCCTAATACAAATGAAAGATGTGTTAAATGTCATATTCAACAAATTGTTAGGTTCATTTACTCAGCATGTAATTTTGAATAAGAATTCACGATTGTAAAGAAAGTATATTTTCCATTAATTGAAAATTAGATTCCTCAAATATGTCATAATTATGGTGATAAATTGCTTTAATCACAGAAATATAATTCTCTCAACTTTTAATATTATTTTAAACGAAAGATATATGAAAATTACAAATGTGTAGTGAATTTATGGGGAATACTAACTTAAGTACTCGTTCTTCGTATGGATGAATTTAAAAACGCAACAATCTAGTAGGCAAATATGAAATATTTTTAATGAAGTACAACATTCGACGCAGTTCAAGTCAATATAACCAACAATTTGATACATTTGTACACTCGTTTGGAAATGCATGAATTAATCTTAAACAAAGCCAGGCTTTATCAAAGAGCTGACATTGAGCAATAGTTAAAAGACTAAAATATCCATTAATAATGTAATAGCTTATTTGCGCAGGTTGCTATAACATTGCTCTATACAGAGACATTATTAATCAATCTATATAAAAAGTACTTCTTAATAAAAAATTAAATATCTTTTATTTTAAAGGTAAGATATTCAAAATTTGAGCTTCGCCAAACATAAACATAGCTTGTAAAATGCATTCCTTAAAATTATTATTTCGAACACTTTCTGTAAATCAGACTTCTTATTTTTGTAGTTATTTTATCATCTAGAAGTTTTTAGTTCAATAAATGACAGAAATTAATGAAATATATATATATATATATATATATATATATATATATATATATATATACTGAAAATTAAGAAAAAAACAAAATTTATGATTCTAAAAATTATCAGTGAATCAAATTATTAAAAAAAAAAATACTTACAAAATTCCACAGAAATGAAGATTAAAATGTGTGTTTAAAAAGGTAGAATAATCTTCAAACAAAAGAAATGCTTCAAGATGGAAATCGGATACTCGAGATGCAAAAAAAAAAAAAAAAAAAAAAAAATCACTACATCAATTTAAAAAGATTCAAGCTGTTGCTTGGTTGGTAATAAAGTGTAAAATGATGCATAAATATTTGTTGGTAATTAGGTGTTCGGTAAATGACTAGAATGGTCTTTATATATATATATATATATATAAACAGAACACTCAACCATTATTCCAATATTAAAATTTTCTTTCTGAATGAATACTTTTTGCGATTACTCATTAAATAACAATCGTACTTTGGCTACAAAGAAGAAGCAAAGATTAATTATAAGGATCTGAAAGAAAAAAAAACTACTATAAGTTTCAATTGTAAGAGATAAAATATAACACGGCATCATATCGCTTAATAAGCACCTGAACTATGAGTAATAGCCATGGAGGTTTGTTACCTAATATGACCTTGACATAGGCACAATGTTGTCAAAATCTCGGTAATTGGATATTCTACACAGAATCTTTAAAATTTTAAAATGAATTTTGAAAAACACACTTCTAGGTGCTTACCATCATAAATCATAGTCTTTGCGAGGCACATTTCTGGCTTGTGGGTCATTCCATTTTTGAGCAATGCAGTCCTCTAATACACATGCATACACAAGCATTTCATTTTAATAATACTGGTTTGGGATGAAATAAAAACTAAAGTGGCTGTATTATGTTTACCGTTTAAAAAAAATTATAATTCGGTTAAGAATATCCTTACAGCGCTCATCTTTTAAGCATAAAAAGTTGGGGGGGGGGGAGGCTGTAGCAATTTCAGGAACATATTGGAAAATGGCAAAACAGATAGAGGGGGGCCAAAAAACATCACCAAAATTAAATTTAAAAATAATTTTGGTACGAATATTCTTCCACACATCAGCAAAGCACCTTCAAAATTATATTCTACATTGTAGATATAAACAAAAAAATTAACTAACAAATAGGCAACTAAACAAACAACCTTCAAACTTATATAAATGTTTGTAGAATATAAAATCCATATAAATATCAATTTACTATACGTTATTAAAAGATTAACACATAAATACAGAACAGATACAAGCCAAATATATATATAAAGGTAAATATAATTGCGCTTAAATTACATATCAACTAATGATAATAAAGATTTTGTAAACGAAATAAATCACAAAACATGGGCTAAGTAAAGCACGAAACTGATTGTTTTAAAGCTCGAATAAATATTGATTAAAATCCTTGAGGCACTTTGAAGTAATAAGGATAATGCATGCATAAAATAACTCATAAATATAGTACTTTACAGTGTTTCCAATATCTGATCATTCGACCATTATTAATAGCTTGCAAAATATATTTTTTTTTCCTTTCCCATCTTGATATAGATTATTGCATGAAGTGAATGATTAATTACTTGTAGTTTAAGGTGTTAGCGCCTTTGATACATTTCAGAGAACCATTTTTCATGTTTCAGATTCATTTATTTAATTTTTTATGGAATTAATTAATTTTAGTCCGATAATGATACGAACTTAGAGTTATTTTTTCCCTTTATTTTTTAACACATTAAGCTCATTAGAAACTCGGAGAGTTCCTGGAAATTTCGCTAGTTAATAATTTGTTTAAATTTTTGCAATCAGAAGTTTTTTCTTTTTATGCGCATAGATTATCTTCTACATACTCAAATTTAAAGTAACGGAGTAAAATTGAGTGATTGAAAATCGTGCAACATTCTGATTTCAACAACTGTTTTCCTGCTATATATGTCTTAATAAATTGCATGCAAATATAATAATTTATGTGTAACTAAACTTACAAATAAAGCCTTTCCTAATTTCTAATTTATCTTACTAATTCTTAACAATTATAATGGTACTACTTAATTAGTATATGCATAGTTTTCTTTACTATTTTATACCAAGTAAATTATCAAATCAAAAATGAAGGGAAATAAGCTTTGTGAATGTATTAAAAGAAAACCAGGAATTCAAAAATAAGTATACAAGAAAAAATATTTTTATGGAGGAGGCTTTAAATGAGAAAATAAATATAAATTAAATGTATTATAGTAGTATATTAGCTCAAATGATCTTTAGATTATTTCACATTATTTATAAAACTTAAACTTTTTCATTGTTTCCTTGATGAACTAGTGAGATATCAAAATACTGCATTCATTTTTGTTTAAAATTAGCATTATTTCATATACTGATTTAATCATCCATTTATTAAATTAACTATGTATTATATTTTTGTCCTTATGCAAAACAAAATAAAAAAATGAGACAGCATACAAAGATAGAAAATTACAATCTCGTAAAATTTTAAGAGTACATTAGAAAATATTTTGTAACAAACAACTTGGAACTCATGAATATGTATTTGTACTGATACACCTGTGCTTTTGAATGTTACAATAAACGCAGCTACCAATAATCCTACTTCTAAACTACATGATTTCACAAAAGACCCACAAAGAGGAATAATGCGAAGAAAAAAAGGATGGAACTTAAATTCCTCTTATAACTTATTTCATAGTAATAAGAATCATTTCTTCATTTTAAAATATCTTGATCTCAATTGATAATTGCAAGGTCTATTGTCCTTTGCCCAAGCAATAGTGATAGGGTTATTGATAATATCAGTTATAATTTCCAATTTGTCATTAATAAAAAATCACCAAGAATTGAGATTGAAATTTCAGAGTTGTTGGGCTGGATTAAATGACAATCCAAAGAATCTTTAAGAACTTGAGGAAACATTTATATCTAAACACTTTTTTTCGGTTGTCTTACGAAGTAAAAATACAGCATTTAAATGTGTGGATTGCCAAAACACCAAGTGTTTTGAATATACTCAAAAAAATTCTATTGATTGATGTAATAATTTAGTTTGAAAATGGTGTTCTGCATGTGAAGTAAATATTACCTTGAAAACTTAAATATTACATGTAATTTTATTGTATTATTTCTTATTCTAAAATATACTAATTTTCAGAGCTTTCTTTAATTTTTATTAATAACAATAATTTTTCAAAGGAAAAACAACGTCAATATCTTATTGTGAATATGAAATATCAAATTAATATTGCTTTAAGAAATTTTTTAAAAATGAATTCAGTTGCATTTATGAGACAGGAGGAGATTATAATTTTTAAGAAAATATTTGTACTATTTAACAATTGGAGCTAGTATTATCTTATTTTTACGCAAGCGGACTTTTAGCAGTTTTTAGAGATCTTTTAAACCACATCACAATAATTATATGACTAAATCTTTCGCAGTAGTTGAAGGTTAAATATGTTTTCTTTTCAGAATTGAGGTTTAACCTTTATACTCGATATTGTTTGCAATCGATACAATAGCAGCTGGTCATTTTTTTACAAATAGTAAAATTTGTGTTAAGCGCAACTAATTCAGGGATTATAACAATCATTCAACTAAATAGTGTAAAATCATTGGAAATGAGGTCATTTACCTAAATGCACATAATGACAAAAGTCACATATAAGATGATGTGAAAAAAGCATCTAAACATTAATATGTGAAAAAATCAAAATATTACTCAATTACATTACACCTGACTTACACTACAAATTCCCTATATAAGATTTTTTGGGGAATTGAACATGAAGACATCGATATTCAGGAACAATGTTTGGGATTTTTTCCGACTGAAAGGTAAAAAGCCAACAATTGTTTGATGTTTTACTTCAAGAGCTAGATAAGGGGGTTTGCCTTTGGAAAACTCGAGAGGACAAAGGTACAAAAATGGGTTGAATAACAGTTTAAGAGTGACACGATAAGGATACTATAATAGGGCGATAAAGAACATAGGGTGGCTCAAAGAAAGATTAGAAACATCAATCCTCGTGCATTTTTATACTTTATGGTGGACACTCCTTTAATCTAGTAATAAACTTTACGCTCAAATCTTTATTAGAAGGAGGCAACTTCTTCAATAATTTACAACATTTTTTTTTTATTTTTTCTTCGTCGACTTTCAGATGGGCCATTTTTTAAGCGCGTTGAGAAAAAGATTCAGTAACGCCAGGTGGTAAAGTAGAATCCAGGCTTTAATGCTTCTGAGATATGAAAAATATGGAGCATTTGTTAGCATTTATAAGAACAAAAACGTAGTTAGTTCAATGAAAGATAAAGGATGTCGGCCACATATTCAAATATCTTTGTTCTATTTTATTATGGTATGAAGTATTAAATCATGTCACTGTTATTAGTAAACTCATGCTGAGGAAAAATTACGATATTACATTGCCAATAAAACTTTTGGAGAATTTCAATCTTTTTGGGGGGAATTTGAGATAGGGTAATCACTGTAAATGCAAAATTTGTCGATTCTGACGAATTTGCATCTAAAATAGATGATGATAAAAGTTTTTAATCAATATTTAGACTTTGAATTCATCGGGAAAAAAGACAATTTGATTACGGAAAAAAGGATTGATCATGATCGGTTAAATCTATAACGATTTTCAGGAAAAATGCAAATTTGAATTTTTTTTTACCATATCGTTGGCATTGTAGTCAATTCTTTTGAACAAAAATATTCTCAGCCGCAAGTACAATAGTTAGGCTGTATTCTTATATCAGATATATGAAAGAAAATGTGTTATTTCTGTAAATTTGTTCAATAGCAATGATTGGGAAACAATTTTAACAAAGAAATAATTATCATATATAAACAACCTGTAACTTCACGATGAAATATTAGTTGAGTATTCTCAATTGGAAAAAGTTTTATCGTCTCTTTGGAAGTTTTGATATTAATAACAAAAATGTATATACCCCAAATTGAACATCACTCAGCGAATTTTAGAAACTCCTCTAATAACTGTACAAATAATCGAAATTATACTCCTAATAAATAATTTTTAAACATTTTAAGTAAAAGGTTATTATAAGTATTTTTGGGTACTACTGAGTTACATTATTCTTTTTGGCAACCACTAAAAATTGTAAAAAATACCTTATACCTTTTTTTCACACAGAGTTAGAGAGAGAGAGAATGTTTACGTTTTAGTTTCATAGAGACAGTATTTCTTACTTTTGTAAGAAGAGTTTTAAAGCCTAAGGAGATTTTTAAAGGTCAACCCAGTATTCATTCTTATGGGATCTACTTTTCAAATCTTTATTCAAGCAGAACTTCACGAAATTTAAAATTTAATTTTGTATTATGACGAGAGCAGATACGCAAAATGTGGGACATCCATATTTAAAAAAAATACTTTTAGAGATTATAAAATATGCTAATTATAAGGTAAAATTTATTTGTCAATTAAAATACAAATTTATTTCATTTTGAGGCTTTAACACTCAATATCATTCATACGTAATAAAAATTTCGAAAATAATTATGAGTATCCGATTTTTTCTACGATTTCTCTGCCACATCTTAAAGTTCGTATTATCTTTCCTGTATCACATTTTGCATACTCTGAAAACCTAAGAAATGTTAGTATGGCTCTTAGAAATCTTAATGTTGTAAATAGTATTGCTTATGAATTTAAAAAAAAAATAATCAAAAATTAGTAGAGACAAAAATGATTTTTAAAGAATTCAACGGTATTTAAATAAAAACATAAGAACTAAAATAAACTTTCCCTATTTTGAAGGTGTTCATAAGATATAAGAATAAATACATTAAGGATACATTCAATCTAATTGTTATATATTTTGAAAGGCATATTACTGAAATATCCGCATATTATATAATTTGAAAGGCACATGACTGAATTATCCGTAATTATATAATTTGAAAGGTACAAGACTGAATTATCCGTAATAAACTGGTTAAACTGATAGATATTGAGATGATACAGCATTATAACAAAAAGCCCAGGATATTTACTCTAGAAAACATGCGATAAAGTAAAATTTTATTTTTTCAGGCAATTTATTTAGTAACTAATTCATGAGTAGCGTTAAACATAGAAATCGTCCAAATTCTAATTAAAATAAGTTTTTGTCTCTAAATAATAAATTTCGATGAGTGTCTTAAAAATTCTCACTTTAAAGAAAAATGATTATTTGTAATACCTTTTCGGGAAACATAAAATTTTAATTCCATTGGCCTAAGAGAAATAAAGAACAATGTTTTTATCCTTAGTCCATCATTTTAACAAAAATTCGTTATTTCCTGCTAAAAGATGAAATATTATTAAGGAATTTAATGAAAAACCTAATACTTGGAGCTGAAAATTAATTACATGCCATCCCAAATGAACGAGCTATTTCTGTCCTAACAAATTAGATAAAAATTAATATTTTTCACCTGCCACTATTACTTGGACACAACTTATCTATTTTCTAAAATACTGTCATAATGAAATAAATTATGACACTTAATACCCTTACAATAAATCTTTTAATTGCCCCATCCGCTTTCAATACAGAAATAGCTCAATTTTCTTGAAGGCTAAGCCATAAAAAAATGAAACATGGAGCTATGGAATTATTAAATTTCAAAACGGTCGTAAAATCTGACGTATTAAGGTAAAAAAAGAGCCGTGATTAATTTAAAGGGTTAGCTTTGAAATTTAAAAGCTTGATGGAGAATTATCGTGTCTTAACAAACTTATAAGTATTTCCCCCCATCCCCATTTCTTTAAAAGTGTTGGAAGATTTGGTAGGAAATGATAAAAAGGGTTTCTTCAATTCAATTTTCGTCATTCAATTGAAGACTCACTAATAAATTACTTAAATTCATATGTCACAACTAAAACAAATTTGGAAGAGAATGAGAAAGAATTATTATGAGTGAATATTTTCAAAAAGACTGTAGAAATATTTTAACTCCAATGTGATTTTATACTCCCCTACAGATTTTAAAAATTGTTTACTCCAACAATTTAATAATCACATCTTTTACAGATATTTCATCCCAATTTCACAAAATAAATGGATAAAGATTGGAATTTGAAGCACAATAAAACCTCTTTAAATCAGACCAATTTAACTCTGATATCCAAATAAAGTAGATTGGTTTGTACGAAAAGTTGTTTTATACTTAAGAAACGATATTCAAATTTTCACGATAATATTTATTTGTTTTATTCACGTATTTTTTAAAAATTATTTTCTTTACTGAAGACTTACAGCCATGCATGTATGAAACAATCGAGACCAA
This sequence comes from Nephila pilipes, assembly GCA_019974015.1. Classification (NCBI taxonomy): domain Eukaryota; kingdom Metazoa; phylum Arthropoda; class Arachnida; order Araneae; family Nephilidae; genus Nephila; species Nephila pilipes. The sequence continues at coordinate 133,524 of BMAW01097518.1, forward strand.
TTTTATTTTTCACAAAGTAGATACTTTTTCCTTTGATAAATATGTCTCATACTAAATTTATACAATATAAAGATTAACTCTTATTCAATAACTTTGTTCTTATATTACTAATTTATTAAAGAGAAAACTTTTAAGTGTATTATTATAAACACAAACAAATCATAAACAAGCATTTCAAAGTTTTATTTTGATTTAAAAAAAAAACGTATTTCATTTGTTGCCATTCTTTCATTACATGAAGTATCGATGGGGAATGCATAAAAATTTGAACATATTATTCAATATTTTTTTTGTTGTTACTAATTGTACTATTTTCAATTAACTTAGAATTGTACTTAAGAAATTTTCAAGCAGTCTTCCTTCAATTTCTTTATTAAATTAATATTGAAAATATATTCTTTTTAATAAAATTTACAAATTTTTTTAAGTAACGATGTTGGGGCAAATATTCCAGAATTTAATTTTGTGTTTGTAAAATGAATTTAGTGTAACATAAAATGTATATTTAGAGTTAATTTCTATAAATGTAGTAAAAGAAAGAATACAATAAATATTTTGAGTTCGAAAGATTGAAGTGAATTATTTTAAATCAGGACTACAACAGCTTTTAAAATACGCATACTTACAAAAGAAGGTCTTATAGTATTAGAACTGTTGAAAATTACAATTTTTCTTTCAAAACATTTTTAAAGCTTTTAAATCTAGTTTATGTAATTTATTAACGTAAAATTAAGCATGTAGTATTTTTTTGTTTGAAAAAAGAAGTTGAAATAGAAAAAGAAGTTTTATTGAAAAATACTCAATAAAAATGCCATTTTTAAGCATTTTCAAGCCTTAAAACAATAATTAGAATCATTAAATTACATAATCTGAATTCTTCGTCAAGCGAATTATACTTTCTTTAACTTCTGCGAGACGTCTTAGTTGTTCAGTTTGAATTGAATGCGATGATTATATTAGAACATTAGATAAACACAATATTATATTCCCTTTTAATAATCTCTTAACTTCATAATGTGATCAGATTGAATTAATTATGGCTTAATATAGAATGTAGTATAATAGTTTTATCAAAGAAAGTACTTTGTGGCAGAATTTCTTAGTACACGAAATTTTTTCACTTTATTTCTTGCTTTTTATCTATCCATAAAACTATTTCCTTGTTAGAAGGTCTCAATTCGATTGTTTACGAATGAATTGATTGTTTAATAAGTTGGATCGTTCCTAATATCAGAGTTATTGACGATCTTAAGCCCTTGTTACCTCTTTTTCTTTGATCAGTAATCAGATACTCTTTCGTACAAGAGAGAAAAAGAAAGTAATACTAGAACTAATATTGCTACACAAATATTTTTCTTCATTTGGTCTCTTGTGTTATGCTCTTATAACTAAGTAACAATCAGCAAATTATATACAATCTTTCAAATGATTGGGATTATTGATTCATACGATTTACCTTAAGCAATTTCTTGCTGTTAAAAATTTAATTTAAATGGTATATTTTTCCGAAAGTTATCAAGTTTGGTTTTCATGTTATTTATTATATGTCACCAATTAAAATTTTTTTGTTTCAGATATTATGCATTAAATGCTGCAATTATAAATTGTGTAAGCCCTAACAACTATATTATCCTTATAAATGATAAGGTGATATATAAAAATATACATCTTAATCACCTAAAATGAATCATGTTGATATTCATTTCTTGTGTATTGAAATGAAAACTCAGTACTCTATGAGTTTTAAATCTGATAATTAGTCAGATTTCTCGTTTGTCGAGGTTCTAATCATTTGGGGACTTTTTTGTCTAAGGGATCATTTGAATAATACATAAAAAAATGTTGAGGTATGCGATTCTAAGAGGCCCAATATTTTCGAAACTTAGCCTAATATATGTATATTGAAATAGAACGACCACGGAATATAGTCAATATATTGTTGAGCATTTAAAGATGGATAGTGTAGGAATACTTGGAGATGCAATTTTGTTGTGTTAAAAAGACTCTTTACTATTTCAAAGTAAAGTACTTTTTTGAGTGTTTCATCAAAATAATTGTCTTCTATTTGCGAGATCTAACTCGAATGTCTTTGTACAAAGAAGTGCTGATTATCCTTTGCAAACTGAAAAAAAGTATTCACCCTTTAAGAATTCAAGAAAATAACTAGCTGCCAACAATGATGTTTGATCACATGGCAGCACTAGAATTCCTTTTCGATGATGAGGGCTGTCAAAAGCCTATGTTTTAAAGAGCAACGTAAAAATAAGTATGCTTCTTCTAAAAGAAGCAAAATGTTCAGAAGTGCAACACAATTTTTGAACAATATGTTTTCTTCATGTTCACCTTTCTGTTTTTGCATATTAAGTGTGATAGGTAATGATAGCGTGATGAGGTTTTCAGCAAATGTACAATTTGCTATATTTCTACTTTCCGTATGTTTGTCCCTTCTTCCGTATCCTGTCCTATCTTGTTCAATAGTCTTTATTTCAGTTATGTGCATATTGTAGCAATAAATGCTGGGAGCATTGTCGTGTCATTATAATTGAAATAATACCTATTTTCTAGATAAGACATATGTATTCCACATGTCACCCAATTGCCTTAAAGAGCAACTAAATAAATAATAGAGTATACTAGATACTTTGTTGAAACAGTTACAGGAATATACTTTGCAAAATTAGTACAAAAATTATTTTTTCAGTAAATATAAATATTTATAATTGCATTATATGAAAAGGCAAGATGATTGAGAAAAATGCAATATGAATGAAGTCACTTCAAATTTGAATACTAATTTTAAAATGCATATACGAACACATGTTTTGTATGGAAATCTACTTCAAGGACATTAGCCATAATAGCACCAAAAGAAAAAGATTTCTAAAGCAATATATTTTCATACAAGATATCGGAATGTTAAAGTACTTAATCAAATTTCGAGAGAGGGAAACAATAATAAATGGAATAAATTATCAGGAATTGTGGTTTTTTTTCCATTTCAAAACTGCTATAAACAGGTTTAGCTCGCATATTTTCTTTTATTGTGAAAAAAAAAATAATATGGTAAGAATTGTAAAATATGAAAGTTTACAAAGAAAATTAAACCATATTTTGGGAGTCGAAATACGTTCCAAGACTAGTTTTTTCTTTTGTAACAAAAGAATTAAAAGAATAGTAAGCTTTCCCTGACATCCTAAAATATCAGCATCATTCACTGGATTAAAGATTCATTTATATGTCTTTCGTAAAACCTCAATTTTTTTTATTTATAGCTTATGCTATGTTCCATGCAATTTATTTTTAGAATAATTGGGATTTATTGGATTTTACTTTTTCATCCTTTAGAATTTAAATTTTTTTACGAATGATAAATCAAAATACATAAAATGTAATAGATTTTGTAATGCGTTACTTATTTGATTTTTATAATATTATGCATTCATTTTTAAACACAGTTACACTATATATATATATATATATATATATATATATATATAATTGTCTACATGATATAGATTGTTCAGCAACACGTGTCGTTTGTGGTCTGACATTATCTTGCTGAAAAATAAGGCCAGAATACTGCAAAAGAAACGGTAGAAAAAAAAGGTCTCATTGTCATCGAGAGTCTCATTGTCATCTCATCTCATTGTCATCATCATCTCATTGTCTGTGCTGTAAGTGTGTCTCTAATGATGATCAAAGAGGTACGGCTATCAAGGGAAAAGGCACTCCAGATCATAATTCCAGGTTGAAGACCTGTGTGGCGTGCAATAGTGAAAGCAGGATCAGCACTCTCTCCTGGACGTCTTCAGACACGTCTTCGATGATCGTCAGAACACAGTTGGATGCGGCATTCGTCGCTGAACACTATATATTCCCAGTTAGCTGCATTTCAACCTGATCGAGCCATACACAACTGTAGTCTGGCTCTACAATGTGCATTAATGAGTGGCAGGTGGCGAAGCGGTTGGTACGAGTGTAGATTTCGCTCTATCAGCCGTTTGTGAATGGTCATGGTGGATACTTTGGAGCGGGTCGCATGTCTGATGGTTAATAACTGTGAATAAGGTGCTGTGAAAGCTGATCTGACAATCACTCCCGATCTACTGAGACCCTAGTTCGACCATTACTATCATGACGCTAATATCTGCCACTGACCACCCATTCTTTTCAGCATCTTGTAATCGTCGCAACTTTTAGACCCGTATGATGAGCGATTCTCCGATTTGCGCAACCTTTCTTTCAATCCAATGACATGACCTCTTTGAAACTCTGACAGTTGCTCGTAACGAGCTCGAATCCAGCGGAGAGACATTTCTTCAGTCTTAGAAAAATATTTTAAATCACAATGCAACAGAAAATTTGACCATTAGATTAAGAATCGCTTCTTATGTACAACTGATGAGTGCGCAGTTTCGATACTCTGTAGTTCCCGCTGTTTATTTATTGGACACCAATTTTTAATCATTTGCATGTTTGGTCCAAATATTTCAGCATACGAAATTTCATTATAATTTGGCAACTCCTTCTTGGTTCATCGTTTTTTTCTTTTGTTATAGTTTATATATATATAAATATATACATTTATGATTATTTACAAACGAATTCAATGAACACTTTAAATAAGGAATAAATAACTATATTAAACAAAAACAAACTAGAAATATGTAATAGTGAACAGTTAAAAAGGAATGCAAGAGCTTTTATCAAACTTTATATTAGTAAAACACATATTCTTTAGGAAGAAAGACAATTACAATAATTCAAATCAGTAACAGATTCTCTTTAGTGATGATACCAAAGATTTACTTAAAATAATAGGGCCTTCTCCATTAATTTCTCTAAAATCATCATTTTAAAATGAATAATTCGAAGAAAAACACATCCCTATTTGTTATTTATCTTTTTAAAAGTTATTTGTGTTGAATATATTTATCTTCCTTTGAAGCTATTAAAATATAACGTAAAAAAATGTGATAACAAAAGTCCATTTGAATGTAAAATTGTAAAAAACTATTAAGAAAATTTTGTCCTTATGACTAAGATATAACATTTTTGTTTTTTGATCTGTTTTCTTTCCCTTTTTTAAAAAATATTAGTTTCAGAAATATATTTCTCACTAAGGGATGTATTCGGTGACGGACGAGCTTTACGAATCACGAAAGACTTTCATCGGGTACACTAACAGAAAATGGCAATTGTGGTCTCTCATCTAAGAAACAAAAGGATTTTAAGAAATCAATTAAAAAGAATTTTAAAAAGTTAGTAGAACCTAACAATTTGGTAAGTTTCTTATTTTATGCTTGAAAACTACTGACGTAAGTATTAATAATATTATTTACTTATTGTGCAGTGGTTTTTAATTATATAATATTGCCAGTATATTTTTGCAATCATTTTCAGTGAAAATTCTTTATTTTCTTATTTTAACGTTTTATATAATCAATTTTATCAAACCCCATCAAATTGAAGAGTTGCTAATTTTACAATTAATACCCAGTGTATAAAAAAAAGTGAAATGAGATTAAAGAACAAAAAATTTCCAACGAAATTCACGCTTAACAGACAGTAAGCAAATAAGCAGTTTTGAATATTTTACTTTCAAAGACGCGTAATCCTTATATCATTAACGACAATTAAAACTGTAGTTTGCAAAGGTGTTGTTTTTCGGGGGGGGGGGGATTTAGCGAGATGGAACGTTTATTTAATATACAACTAGATGGAGTGCCTATCTTACGCTATGAGGAATATTTGAAGTAAAACTAAATAAATTTTTTGTAAAAGTGTTTTAGTATAATCATGTTATGAGACCATGACTTTACGTGATGTAATACGCCAGAGGTAATTTTTGTAGTGGATAGGAAATCTTAACGGGAAAGCGAATGAGAAAAAAGGAAAACTTAACTCGCTAATTGATGTGCAATTAAAACGTTATATAATTTTAACAAGCTGATATTTTATCTTAGTTCTATTTTTTTAAATCGGTGTACATAATGTTTAATCTTTCTGCCAAATGAATATTTTTGTTTTCAGCGATAAATTGTTAGGTGCATCATTCTAAATATTTTAAAAAATCCGAAATTGTTTTTTTTCAGCAATATATTCTAAAACTCGCTAAGATTCGACTGATTAATTTAACCCTTGAAATAAATACAGTCTTCCCGAAATAACTTGATATCTGAATTGGTGCCAAAAGTGTAATCTTGTAGCGTACCGATTGTAAGCTAGGCTACAAAGTGTACAAACACAGAAACCTCTTTTAATCATTGTAATTAAGAATATTTTTAAAATAAAATGATTAAAGAAAATTATCATAAAATAAAATAAATTTCATTAAAATAAGCTTAAGGAGAAAAATTTTTAATCGATGTAAAATTACTGAATAAACAGATTCGAAGAGGACGAAAAATATAAAGCGTGTACTCGAACCCAGAAAAATAAGCCAAGAATTGGGTATTTTTTTCATCATATCTGATCTGATAAATTATAGTAGAGTATATAAGAAGTAGAAAAACAAACAACATCATATAAATATATGTATGAAAAATAAAATATTACTTAGTAGACATTTAATTATAGTACTTGAATGTTATGAATAGAAGAACTATAACAAATAATTCAGTCTTTTTGTAAATCTACAATTTACTTTTTATACGTTTTCTGACATTTATATCACTCATATGCTTACAAAATGTAGTATTTAGGCTCATTAAATGCTTCAACTTGTAATTTATATGTAATAGCAATATGATTTATAAAATTATTGACCACATTAAGATTTTTCTTTTTATGAAATAGTTACTATTTGAGGTTAATCGTAAGAAACCTGCACCAATTTCCATGTGGTCACTCATTTTTGTTTTACTATTCACACCAGTGATGTAATTTTTAAGACAAATTTTTATATTCTATAAAATTACATTTCATTTCATTATTCGTATATTTAATATCATAATAATTCAAAATATATCTAATCATTTTTAAATACATTCAAAAGCTTTTATAACATTTATATTTTTATGATTGGAATAATTAATTTTATATTTATCAAAAATACGCTTAAAATTAATTCTATTCAAAGATTCATTAACATAAAGTACAGAATTATATTCTATTATATCCTTTCCTATAATATTTGATTTTATATTTACATATTAAGTAGAGAGCAATACCTTTAAAAAGTGAATATGTATACTAAATGTATTGTTATAATATCTATGAATTCGATAAGAATGCTAATTTCTTTAATCTTTAAACTAAAAATAAAATAGTTAACATTTTTATCATTAAAATTACATTCAAAGCTTTTATTTAATTCACATATACATTTTATCATTTCAAATTTACTTAAAATAATTTTTCATTACATCTATTACTCTTTTATACTTTTAGTTTCTTTATTTTTAATATTAACTAATTAAGGTTATGTAAGAAAATGTTTATTATTATCTTTTAGTTTTATAACCTGTAAAATATTTTTATTATTGTACGGGATATTTGAGATACTAGGATAAATAGTTCTTTAAAGCTTGCTCATTCTTTTAAACAGTATTTGGTTCGATTTTGATCGCCGAAACTTCAAGATTTTAAAATTTTTAAAAATTTTTTAAATGTATTTAATGACTGTTTCTAAATAAAAATTTCCTTCTGTATGAGATGTATGTTGGATGATTATAATATTTATGTAATTCGAAAATTGACCTATGTATCTAAATTGACATTTTTCATGATTTAATAAATAAAAATAATTAAACATGTTACAAAAAATAAGAATAGAATTATGATTATGCTGTTCATTACTTACAACATTGCAAATTTCACTTTTCGTAATGCAACACACACACACATGCACACACAGATATATATATAGTCAAAATACTAAATAAGATAGAAATTGAGAAATAATAAAAAACATTAATTAAGAAAAAAGTGAAATATAACTAAATATTTAATTAAAAGTATTGTCTCTACTAATTATATATGTATATATACATAGAAAACTAATTATATATATATATATATATATATATCTATACATATACACACACACACACACACACACACATATATATATATATATATATATATGAGACATTATTTATAATATAGAATATTTTTTTTCTTTCTGTTTTATTTTATTCTTTTCAGTGTTTGATAGAACAGATTTCCAAGCCTTTTTATTCAAGACAAAGGATTTAATTGTCCTTCTTTAAAAGAAATGGCATAAAACAGGAACAAATTTAATGTTTAAGAATGTATATAGCTTATCTATTTTTTATAAAGGATAATACATACCATTAAAGAGAAGAATAACTATCACATAAAAAAAGTTAGAAAAGACAAAACTCTTCCTCACTTCCATTCTTTTCTTTTTTTTTTTTTGTATTCATTCTTCTGAAATAGAGATAAGTACTCGACATCAATGTATGCAAATCCCTGTAACTAATCCCCTCTCTTGAATTTCCTGATAGTTTTAGTATAGTAGATTCACTGATTTTTTTTGTAAGTCATGATTGCTGTTTTAAAATGATAAAGTTTCAGGATTAACACGACTTCTGTGAGGAACGATAAAAAACCATTAGGTAACTTATATTAATTATGAATAGTTTATTTCAAAATATTGAGTGTTATTTCCATTTTTGTGTTAATTAAATAAACTTTAATTGGCATTTTATTATTACACCTTTAAGTGTTATAAAACAATCAATTTATACTATTAAATAGGTTTCTAATTTCTTCGAGTTTCATTCTAAATATTTCTCAATGAGAAAATGTTATAATTTAAATAAAAGCAGAAGTCTGTGGAATATCTGATGTTTTTCTGCTTATTTTGTTTAGTTTTGATGGTTTTGTCTTTAAGTTTCATCTTATTCTCATTAAAATTTAATATCTTTAACCTATTCTATAGTAAAAATTTTAATAGAGAAAATGAGAATATATTTAAAAATTATTCCGGTAATCGATATGATAAAAGTAAAATTCAATTCCTTAGTTGAGACATAACACTTTTATTATTATCTTGATTATATACTTACATATTTTCCCTTCAAATAAAGTAAAACGAAATGATTTTGTTATTTTCATTGTATTTTGAAATTTCAGCACATTAAAAATTCATAAGACATATTTAAATCTCTTCCGTTTTCATTATTTTTAAAATTTACTGGTCTACAAAATATACCTGTTTCTCATTAAACAATTCCTCATCATAAACAGTGATGCGTTTGTAATGATAAAGGACTACATGCAATCTTTACGATATACGACAATACACCAGAATATACAATCTTACATTTCATATTAATATTATTTATTTTAATCATATATTTTTTCAACCAAGGTAATGAGATATGAATGAAGAAATATTATACTTAATATTCTTATCTTTTCATTAATTAATTTATTATTTGGTTTGTTCAGAAAGTAAATTTTCTAGAGACCGTAAAAATACACAAAACACAATTACCTAGAAACTCTTATTTAATTAGATACAGCAATCTTTCAGATCTCTCAGCATAAGAATTGTTGGAATTGAAGTGCAGGTCATACCATATGTTCAAATTGAGTTTTCTGGTATCGAAGTAATCCGCCAACGGACTGAGTGTCACTGTCGTCTGCACATGTCGTAATTGGAAAAATACTACCCAGCTAAGAACCAAGTGCTGGATAAGATGGTTAATGCTTCTTCAATAAATTCTTAAGTACCCAATTTCTATAAAATCTTGACTGCGCAATTTTCAATTTAAATTAACTGTAAAATTTCACTCTTGAACTTAAAACACAGCATATAGGAACATGATTAACCATCTGCTACAGCATCTGAAAAGGATTTTGGTATAGAAGCATTTTCCATCAGTGACAAAGATGAGCCAATGTATGTCACGTGCTGGATCCAATCTGAGGCGGCGTATTGCTTCAACACCATTATACAGAAACTGATCTCATGACATAGGCCTTAATTCCAATGCTTATTATTCTGGGAAATAGCTGAAAGAATATTCCATATATATCAATAAACGTTTGTGTATAATTTGATTTTGTGTTACTTAAAGTCTCTAATAAACTTGCTTTCTGGACGAATTCATATTTTGATATATGCGTATAACATATTTTAATATATATTAGTTGAAAACAAAATTTATTTTAAATATTCAATAGTCATGTAAGTAATATTCTCTACTGTGAAATTCTTGAAAGTCTCTAAGGAAGCTGTTGAGCTTATAAAGCATAGAAGAAAAATGCATTCTATGACACTATTAGTGTCAATAATATCATAATTTCATAGAATTAGGTTCCTTTCTATTATGTCAAAATGTAATCGAGAAAGTTCAGTTAATAATTCCGAAAGTAGGTCAATGCATTCAAGATCAACGCATTGCTGTCCAATCATACTTAGGGATTTCAAACCTCACGCATTAATGCGGAGGTTTGAAATCTCTCTCTCTCTCTCTCTCTCTCTCTCTCTCTCTCTTTATATATATATATATATATATTCTTTTTAAATATTTTAAATTATTCTTTCATAAATTTTCAGTATATATATATATATATATCTGTGTGTGTGTGTGTGTGCGTTCAAGTAAGCAACAGTGTACGAACAATGCAGTACGAAACAAAGTTAATGAACTGTGAATCATTTTTAGGGGGAAATAAAGACAGAGTTGCCAAAATCATGCTTGTTTAATTTTCTTATTTAGTTTTCAGTCAAATTACATATTTGTACAATAATGTGGATCAGAGATAATCTTTATTTTAGTTTGTTACTCAGTGACTTTATCCTACATATATATATGAATATTAGAGTTTCATTTTTTTAATATCTTTAATATTCTTCTACACTGAATTCTGTTTTAATCAACTTCAATTATTTTCAAAACTGCTAATATAACAAATACTCAATTTAAAATAATCAATATTAACAAAAGGTATTTTAAAGACATTTCGAGTTTTTCTTGATTATTTGTATTGTAAATACATTTTTATGCTATCTATTTTTCTGTGTAATTAACAGCACTGAGGAAGAATATTTGGGGTTAAGAAAGAATTTCATTTTAGAAGCATAAATTTAAAAAGATGATTAATTTTATGTGTATTTTAGATTTTGTTTTAATTAGAGGATTATACGACTGATCAGCAGAATAATAGAAACACACCACAAAAATACAATGAGCTTTATTATTGGCACTTTAGACTGTATTTAAAACTTCTGAATGTGTCTAGGTATCAAATTCTATAAAACTTGTAGACTTTCTATTAAAATATTAAGCTATTTTTTATGAAGATGTTGCCGAAATTCCCATTGAAAAATTGATAGTGGATATTGGTTGCATACCCAGTTTTTTATAATAAAACAGGTGGCTTAATAAACTTGAAGTCCAGTGCCTGGATAGAGATGGAGGATTTCGTCAGCATGTTTTTTTAAATTAAGCCTGAATAAGTTATCGTATCGTCCTGGGGGGAATGCAATCCTCTAAAGGAAGCATTGTTGTCCCCATTAGGTGTTCCGTTTGAATAAAATTTCCACATTGCCTTTCACGCACAGTTAATCGGGATTTAGGCTGATGGCTGGGCTTCCAAAAGAGCAGTTGATCCCTTCCATATCGGAACAAGGCGAACTTCGTGGCTTATCTTTGGAAGAAGGCAATCCAAATTTAAAGGCTTATGAACCCATTATTGATTCATTTACATATTCTGTTATGGGAAGCAGTATGAACAATAATTCATTGAATGATCTAACACTTTATCAAGCATCATTCAACCAAATCGTTATTCAGCATTATTATCTTGATACTACATGAGAGGATATTTAGCGTTAATATAATTCATAAGTGGATTGGGAATTACTTTCTTATATATTTATTATTTGTACATTTCTCTTCTACAGGAAATAATTCAATGAAAGTATAGATATTGAGGGAATTCAGTGGTTGTAATAGAATTTGCGGTTATTTTAATAAACTTTTTAACTTCAACATCCTAACTTCCTTTTTGTCCAACTTTCGATTTCATTTCTCAACGTGCTTATTAGATTTTTTTTTTACCATGGAGGTATACTATCATGACTTTCGACACTGTAGCTCGAGAAAAACCCACAACGTTGGTGATTGTGGATATCGAATCTACAAGACAATTATGTTATCAATTGAACCTCTGTGAGTGTTTTTGAAGTGTGCTCTGCCTATGAGATCTGAGCTCTACATAAAACATAACTCTTTCGATGACTTATAAGATGCTGCTTAAGTTAAAATACTATATAAGTTACTTGCAAGGAAAAAAAAATTGATAACCGAAGTTGTGTACAATAATTCCTAAACACCATCTATATTGTTATTTTTACGATTTATAAAAGACTTCCAAAATATTCTTTGCATAATAAAAGTAGTGTTCTGATATATATATATATATATATATATATATATATATATATATATATATATATATTCTAATGTAATAAACAAACCCATGAATTTTCAGTCTGAGTGAGTTCTCAACTAAGTATAGCTGCTCTTATTCTATTAATAAATCACGTTTTTCAGGTATCTATGGTGTATTGAATTCAACCTTCTCCATCATTCCTATCGCACAATTTATAGATATTTCCTTTAATTTAATAATCTCCTTTTGTTATATATACATACACACGCACGCACGAACACAAACACACACACACACACAGATATATATATATATATATATGGTGTGTGAGTGTTTTGTAAAATGAATAATTTTCATATTTAAACTGAAGGAATACACTTTGTTATGTTAAAAATATAATATGTTTCATAAATATAAAGTCAAACTCTTAACTTTGTATTTTGATACCAAATTACTATATTTACTATTTGATGTGGAAATGAAGGTTTGATGTTAATATTTTAGCAATATTACAAATTGACAATGAATTGTCCAGCAGTTGATAATTCCTTTTGAAAGGATATAATAAATTTGAATTCGGTATAATAAAATCAAATGTATTATTATGTGGAGCAAAAACATAACTTACATTTATGGCATTGTTTTGTATATACGCAAAACATAAGTAACAGATGTTATTTTTTAAACTTCTAACAACATATAAGCTTAGTAATAATTATTAGTATCAAAGCATTATATGAAATTAATTTGTTTTGAAATTAATATTTTCAATAAATGCTCTTTCTACAAAAAATGCAAATAAACCTTAGATTTTTATTTCAAATCTTAATGATGCTTTCGTACACAAATAATAACTTTAATTTTCTTGTCTTAGTGCAAAAACCGAGTCATTTATTTCATGTTATGGAATGAATGTGTAGGAAGCTGAAGAAAGGAAGAAATGACTAATGATGCTAAAGAAAACTAATGGCATGTTCTGATACACACAAAACGTATGATTAGATTATCTGTGAAGTCCTCAGAGCAGATTTTATTAATGTCTCAATCTCTTTTCCATACAGAATTATTCAATTATGTAACGTAAATTATCCGTTGAAACACAGATAATAGATTTGAAAAAATGACATGTACTAATAAATTTCAGCATTTTTGCAGCATTTGAGAAATAAATAATGTCATCAATGTTGATATCGTTTTATTCAGCGAAAAATGCAATTTATACCGCAAATCCCTTTTTTATGAATTAAAGGCATATCTTTACTTTTGGAGATATATTAAAGAAGATTTTGATAAAACTCCAACAACTTTTATTTCCATTTTGCATATAAAAAAGATAGTTGCAAAGGAAATGGATTTGCATCATGCGCTAAGATCGTTTTTATTTGTTATCAATTTATTGTTCTGTTTAGATCAATTGCAAAAGACACCTTTTACTTTAATTTTTTTTATTCCCCTTAGCTTTTTAATATTTATTTTAGGATGATGAAATTAGTTTTGCCTCATTTTATTATGTTATAGAACACAGATAGCAGTTCAGTATAAGAAACTATTGCTATACATATCCACAATAAAAAAAATCATACCTATGTATATTTGACTTTTTAAAACTTTATAGCCTTCTATTTCATAAATATTAATAACTTGAGTTTAAAACTTTTTTCTGTAAATTTGTTATTTTTATAAAAAAATACCATTTTGCCTATTTGTTAATTTATTCCAAAATTCCGATGCTTTTTTTTTTTTTTTTTTTGCGCGAGCTCTTTTAAGTACTTTAGATAAGTTTTACTAAATTACAGTTAAACTTATATGATCAATATATTTTTTTATTATTAATCAGTTTAATCTTTTTATAATATGTAGCTAATTAGTTGAATAAAAAATTTTAAGCTTTGAGATATCCAATAATATATTTTTTAAATAACGAATTGTGATTACTGAAGAAAATGTGTGTCATACACATATTTATTATTCACCAATCTGTTAATTTCGTAAAAATCTTTTCTGATCAATTGCAACATACATTATATTTAAAGCAACTGTTCAAAATATTATTAAATATAGATAATTAAGTCGTAATATATTAAATGTCCTTAAACCAGGCATATACAATATAATGACTTATTCGTTGTTTTAATTACACACTATATAACTAAATAACAGTACTGATCTCATTTTCAGCATCATGATTTCATATTTATGTATATAATAACACAGACGTATTATTTATTTATTTATCCCTCAGTATTGATATATACTGTGTTTATGCTGTTTTCATTTGAATATTGTTCAATTTTTCATGTCTTTAAATTTTAATTTTCTATCAGAAAAACATTTCATATCATAACTTGTCTCCAAAACTGCATGGATATTGCTTTAGAGTGCATAATATATCCTCATTTGAGAAATAATTTAAAATGGGCATTAATCCGTCTTTGAGTCAGTAATCATAGAATTTAGAAGAAACAAATATATATAGATCAACTGAATAATTTATATCGTTTTTATTTTTTCCGTGATTTTATGTTATTTATGTATTTAGCGTCTATGCATCTCAGGATGTCCTGAATTTCGAAGAAAAAAAATCGATGCTTGTTTCACTTAATTATATATGCTTAAAAAGAACAAAAATTTCTTATAATTAAAATTTATTGACAAAGCACAGTAACAATAGATACAGATAAATGCTGGTAAAATGGGGAATATTTGCACAGTATGCTGTAAAAGTAAATTTAGTTGAGTCACTAATTACGATTCAATATTAATAAAAATTACTTTCAGCAATATTTCAAAGATAAACTCTCCCTAACGAATGAACGTATCTGTATGAATATGCATTAATGTATAACCTTTCATATATTTTATTCATAGATTTTGCATTTGCGTTAAATGCATTGCAGTATAGATCATTTGCATATGTAAAGTAGAAAATCAGAAATGATTCAAAAAAACATTCAATTCTCAATAGAGACTTATGAATTCCAAGTAGATTGTAAAAAGCACATAATAAATCTTAATTATAAAACTGATTATATTTGATATATTTTCTCTAAAATTGTTCGTGTATAGAATGTAATTATTGAAATAAATGAGCTCTTGTTTTCAATTACTCTGAATTTTCTCACGAGATTTAGGATCAAGCAATTGATTCAAAGTAGCAGAAGGCAACAGAAGTATATTCAATTACCACCTATTTAAAGAAGTAATTTATTTTTCAAATTTTAGAAGCTTAAAAAATACTCTTTAAAATCGTTGATTAAATATTTATTAAACTTGGGAAAGCTACTTCAATTACTCTGGTTTCTATTTAGGATATTCTAAGAATTTAATTTTTGGATGACTCTTACAATGTTGGACTTTCTCCACACACACACACTTATTTTAAAAATTAAAAATTCATTTTTTTAATCTTATATATAAATATAATTAAAATTCAAATGAATGGTTATACATCAAGTGATACCAAAAGGAGTCAAAAATTTAAATATACTATTAAGTAATTAAGAGAGAAGAGTGCCTCTCCCTTCAAAACATAATGGTTGTGCCTAAACTAGCCTTTTATGGGAAGAGATCTAATAAACAAGTTCAGAGATACAAAACATTGTATAATGCTCTAAAACATCCTGAGAATACAGACATGTCCCTACCTGTAAACAATCAAATACTTTGAGTGTGATCCATGTATAAAAATTTTTCAAAATAGTTATGCTCATTATTGTAAATGTGGATTATTATCACATTAAAGTTTGTACAAAATGGTGACTTAAAGTAATCATGGAAACGTCATTCCTCCAGAAATCCACGGTAGAAATGACGATGTGTAAGAAAATTTATGCGTTATATGCTATGCATTGGAACCTGATCTAGATGTTCGCCGCTTGCTCAGAAAAAAGTGATTTTTAGTATTATTATTCATATAGTGCATCTTCCCGTGTTAACATATTAATTTCCAGAATAAGCTATGTATTTGAAAGCGGATACCTGAAATTTGTCCCATTTCTCTTGACAAATTAACAGTATTTGAAAATTATATTTTGTAAAAAGAAATTCAAAATTGTATTTTCTACACAGATAAATGTTTTGATCTACAAAATAGTTTGTGTTTCTTATTCACGTGAAGGAAGGAAGCACACTCTCGAATATAGAAAGTAGAGCTTCAATAAAGGAACTTCAGATTAAAATGAAAATTAATATCCATAATAATATAGATGAAAGATTCACTTGAACCAAAATCATGACAATTAAATATAGTGTGGGCAATTAGACAAATACAGCTCAATTTCAAAAACGCGTCGGACCACCTCCTGCTATAATAAATTCCGCAACAGTCTAGCATAAATCTGATTATACATTGAATGTTGTCCTGAATAAGATGCTGTACGGCCAATGTATCGCGTGACACTGTGGGTATATTTGCACAACTTACCAAGGTGTCCCCTTACCCGTACACGGTTATTATCAGTCTTTATCATGAACCGGGATTCATCATTAAACGCAACGCTTTGCCAATCTTTGGCATTCTACATCGCTCTTGACCCTATTTTAGACGAATATACCGATGTGCAGTGTTAAAGAAAGTATTCGAAAAGGGTTCTTGGATTGAAGGTTCGCTTTCGCAAGGCGTCTAGAAATGGTTTGTGGAACAATTGGTGTTTTACATCTGATTGTATCGTGAAATGAGTCATTGTGGGATCCAGGAACACTTGCGGTACGGTCCTTCTAGCCTCTTGTTCCATCGTCTTCCTGATGGCTTCAGTCCCTGTTCTCCGCACGTGGATACCATCTGATGTTCGCTGCTCTCAAAATATTCTGAAGACACACTCTGAACGATGGACCTAGCAAGTATCCCGGCTCTGCTCATAATCTGCGGATTTCATATTGATGATCAGGCTTTTCTTAAACTCGCCAAATTGTGCCAAATATTTTCTCACACGTCTACCTGGCATCCATCGTTTTTTAAAGTCCTGGTGATGGAACGTGATTGGTAAACTTATGAATCTTCCCCTATAAGTCAGTTTATATAGGATCCACTTCCTGATTGCAGCACAGCAGCAGAATATTTGGTCTTGCGCATTAACATTCAACTCGGATTATTTTAGTATCTAATATCACTCAAATACTTTACAAAGTATTACGAATGTGGCTCGCTTCTATTTTAATTCAATATTTTCTATGTTCCTGAGTGTATTTTATGGTAGTTTTGATAGCTGTATATTTAATTTCATACATGATTAATTTTAAAATTGAACTAAATATTTAATTTGTAAATTTATATTCAATTTAAAATTAAAAGTAAGTATTAGTTTTTGTTCTCATACATGTTTCAGGAACATTTAAAAAAAATTAGGAAATGCCTTTTATTAAAATACTATTTTTAATAAAGGCATTAACATTTTTATCCAAATATAAAAATATTTTATTTACTTTCTTTTTGAATATTTTGAATGCTAATGAAATTCAACTTAATCATCATTAATCAAGCACAATGTTTGTATTACTTTGTTCAATGGCTTATTTTAATATTTAGTAAAGTGGAAAAGAAGACAAAAAAAATGTGAAGAATTACAATTTATATTATAACGAAATTTTAAATGTCTGATAATTAGTGACATGTATTGAAATTAACATTATTCCAATTATGAGAAAGTAATGTATTAATTTAAATTATCATAGAGTTTTGAATTTTGATTAAATTTATCTAAAAAAGAGACAAACAGTTTGAAAGTTCTTAACATAAATTACATTAGAATACTTAATATAAACGCAATTAAATATGCACAACTATACTTCGTCTATTCCGGAACAAAAAAACTCGTTGACTACGCAAGAGTAAGAGAATAATATTGAGTAATCAGAAATATAAAATACAAACAGATGTATAAACACATTTTAATCAATTTAATAGCTTTTATTCATTTACAACCTTTTTATTGTAACATATATTTATTATTTGTAGATTTACTTACATTATTTAAAATCAATGTAAACTTTGATTAAAAGTGTCCTACTTGTTTATGTAACTTAAAAACATTGAGCATGTTTTTACTATACTATATATTTTTAAAGCTTACTTTAAACTTTTTTAAAGTTCACAAAAATTTTTGTTAAAAGCAAGATTGAGTTTCTCTGAAATAAAAATATACTCGTAAAATATTCAAACAAAAAGCTTTCTTTGGTCATAAGAAAAGAAAATTTTACTCCAAGGTAAATGTACATTCTACAAAGACATCTGATAAGAACTTCGATTAAATTCTTTTTTTAAGGAACAGTAATCAAATTTAAAGCTTCCGGTGCACGTGTATACACTTGGGAAATGTTCTTGTTAAAAAACAAATAACGGATTCTGGATGTGAGATCAAAAGAAGAGGCATTTAAATTACTTAAGACTAGAATTAAGCTTATAATCTCATCAAAATTAGCGCTATAACTATTGATTAAAAATAAGGTGTATGAAATATAACAATTTATCGAGAATGTAACTGTAAATTTATAATCGTAACTATTCTACATCCCTATAAAAATTATTACTAATTCAGATATTATTAAACCATAGCCAATTAAAACTAAAACTGTTTCAAATATTCTAGAAATTCTGTTCTCAATTCTGCACATGGAACATAAGCCATGAAAAGGCTTATATCCCTTGTTCTTCATTATTTTATTCTATTTCTGCTTTTTAGTATAATACATATGCATGTCAATTATTATTGAACTCCAATTGAAGATATGTAAGCGCGAGATAAACACTTTATTAATAAACACTATAGAATAGGTAAGGTTCAATCAAATGGGGTATTCTCTAGAATTCCACTTGATTCGTCAATTCTAAATTAGGTTCTAATAATGTAATCTGAGCTTACCAAATGACTCATTCTAATACAAGCACTTCTAGCTAACAGCCGGGTCTTATCTTAGCATTGTAATCAGAATTCACTTCCATCCAAACAGTTGATAAAGATGTCAATCCAATATAAATATCTATTATCAAGTCGTTATCCTTTAACTTCCTTCATTTTCTTCAATTTTATTTAGTTTTTATATCATTATTTCCCATTAAATTAATTGTTAACATAAATAAATAATACTGGATGTAATATTAATTTAACAATTTTATATTCGTAACACAATGTGTATAAATGGAAGGTCACACTGTTAAATTTAAAATACATTAATGGAATTGAACAATTTAACCTTCAGCAATTCAAAACTTCTTATACTTTTTATTATTTTAATATTTTTGTTTGCAAATTCAAAATGTTGAAGGGACGTTTATTTGTATTTGGTCAAACATTAAAAAAGTTCTAGTTTTTAATATACAATTTCATATATTTAAAACATCTTACTGATAGAATAATATTTCATTCTGTATGACTGGTATATCATTTCGGATATCTTGTTATGATTATGAAAAATTATTGCGATGCCAAGCAAAATGATTCAAGATTTATTCAAAAGCAAATACAACTATGAGATAGATTAAAACAGCGTATAAGAAAAGAAATTCTTTTGTTTTTCTCAAAACATTGGATTAGTACCAGAACTTGAATAATTGATATAAAATGTTAAGAAGAACAGCTGCTTTAAAAATATTTAAAAATAAGTAACGTTTAGATTAATCTATTCCTTAATATTTACTAGCCTTTTTTTGGTGCCGGAAATAAAAAACCACTTGAAAATACATTTTTACGAACATAGGAATATTTTCTTCAAGAGAGGTTCTAAGTGTAAAGGTGACAGATAATGACGAAAGCAAAGGTGTTCCAGTTACACATTCCTCGAAGCAACAGAGTTAATAGTAAACTATTTTGAGCAACAAGGATCACGAATTAAGACACATCAAATAAGATTTGTCATGCAAGAGAGTAAGAAAAAACTAAAGAACAGAGTAAAAATAAAAATAATCCATTACAGATTCGTTGATAACACAGAAAAATTAATTGCTTATAAATATTTTAATTAATTTTTTTATTGAAAATTTCTTATAGCCGGCAATTGGACAACATACTTTAAAATTGTAATTCAGGACCGTAATTTTTTTTCCTCTTATTAACCAACTACTCTGTAATTTAACGCACTTTATCGTTAGGCATAAAATTCTTATCGAAGTTGGAACTTATGTTATATCATTAATTTTATATCAATACTGTAACTTGCAGCTCACTCAACCAGGGGATTAGTAACGACTGACCCGACTACCATGCGTTAGCATTACCAAACTCTACTGATAAAAATAAATTTCAGTATTGATATGTAATATTTCATGTCAAAAGATTATAGTTTTGCTTTCTGTTTCTCTATAATTATATTTAGTTTGGTTTGGTTTTATTAATGTCGCAATAGAAGCAACACTAGGGCTATTCTCGACGGACCTTGTATTTCTGTTCCTCGGTCAAGTGACGAGGACGACACCTGAGCTGGCACCCCTTTTCTAACTTCTACACCACGCCAACTGGAGGACTTTGGGCCCCGACAGATTTAACATGCATCAGCCCTTGCTACACAGCGGGTCTTTCGAGGAAGAATGGCTCGAACCTACAACTCGACGAAGACCACCGGCCGCGAGTTCGATGCCTTAACCACTAGGCTACCGCAACCCCATTATAATTATGATCTCCCAAATAAAGTATTCTATTTGCATTGAAATGAGAATTTCTCACAACATTGTACTAGAAATGTGTATTTAGTTCTTAACAATACCTTGAATCAATTATAGATTCTTATGAATTTCCAACACATTAATATGGTTCTAAAATTTTTTAATTAATTTATTAAATGCAAAAAATATTGAAAACTTGGAAATACTTTATGCATTGTTTTAACTTTAAATATACTTTATAGATTGTCAGTACTATTTTCTAAATATGAAAATGATTTTTGTAAAAAAATTTTATTCATTTGTTGATAAATATTTTTAAGAGTAACTTCTCCGAAAGATATAAATAATAAAATGTAACGATAAATATATTGACAATAATCAAACATCGTATTATTGTTTTAGCTTCAATAAACATGAAATACAATTACAATACTTTTAAAAGTACTAAATTTCTGAGAATTGTGTAAGCTTGAAATTAATATTCTTATCTCACGCACGATATTCTAATAATGTAGAATGGAACATAAAGATGAAGTGTCATTGTGCGAGGAGGGTTAGGTCTCATTCATTCGGCTCACTTTTACCGTTTATAATACTGTTCCGGTGTCAAGGTCAGCGAGAATAAACAGATAAACACGCGGAACCCTCTACACCTATTTTTGATTTTGCGGCTCAAAACGAGTTTCCTGTACCTTTTCACAGCACCCATCATGAGTTAGTACCCATTCGAGCTTTGTTACTAAAATATGTTGCAAGAATAACCGGTATTTGAAAGAGGCGCTTAGCCCTCGGCCTAATATATATGTACCAGATCGACATACGACTTTGTTAGTGCGATAGGTCCAAAAATATTTTACGAAGGTGGAGCAGCAGTAACTATGATGCTGATCGGTACGTGGAAATATTCGACACCTTTGGACGATTTTATTTGGTTTTACAAGTCAGGTCCACAACTCGTGGCCCAGCTCGGAGTTTTTCATACAAGTTGTGCTTACACCAAGCACCCGGAACGTGCCAATGGTCCTGAGCTCGCATAAGAGTTCTAATAGATGAAACTTGAATTATAATGAATTTAAAATATTCTGTTTGTGGTTGGATTCCTATCAGTGGATGTTTTCGTTTGCTGTTTTTCCATTGGCTGTCGCAAATTTTTGGAAAAGGGCAGGTCTTTGCAGTATTTTTTATGTTCTCGGCTACAACAGGCGCTAAGGAATGCTGCTTTTCTTGTTGGTTGGGGACAGTATGCTAAGGGGAATGGCTCTATTGCTTTCTCCAAACGAGTGCTATTGTGCAAACGGAAAAGTGGGTGGAGCCAGAGTTAAGTGAATCTATGCGGTTATCAAATTGAGAAATAAAATTAGAAGTTAAAAGTGAAGAAAAGTTAAAAATGAATTTAATAATATAGAAAAAGAGTATTTAGGGGTCTCATGGAAGTCAATGATAATTTTTCTTGACATTTTTAAATTAAAGCTAGAACATTTCAATTTTTTGCATAAGGAAGGGAGTTAAAAATTAGGGAGAACTTTTGAATATATATTTTTCGTGGAAATGATCTCTATGCCTTTAATCTCTTTCTTGGAAGACATAGGGTGGCTGGTACGGTCACCATTCTAAGAAAATGTGAATTTTTCCCTTATCGATACCTAATAAATAAAGGTTTTCAAACTTCCTCCTTAATCTCTTGAAGACTTGAAAAAAAGAGACAGAAAATAGAGGCCATTCTGCCTTCGCTAAATAGGAGAGTAATGATTAATTTCCGAAAACATCTGCAGCAATGTGTTGACAATGACGACTGCCATCTGTGTGATGTATTATCTAAAATCCAAATATAAAATTGTTTTATATACTTTACCAAAACATATTCAGTTTCTTCAAGATTTTCTTTCATTTATAATACCCTTTCAAAATGTGGGAGATTTTTATACCTCTGCTTATTCTTAAAAAAATTAGATTACTTATAAGAAAATTGAATTATCATTGAATAAAAGTATAATAACAATAATTTATCCAATAAATAATATAATGCAGATGATATATCCAATACATTATCAGCATTGTTGTAAAATTAAAGGGATTGCAACTAATTAATGAATACTTTCCAATGTGTTTCATATGCTTGTTAGTGTGACATTTACATAGCACAGTACGTTTAAAATACAAATGCGCAATCGATGAATTCACTGTTTATATTCAAGTATTGTTAAGTGACGTTTAATGTGAAATGGTTACAAAAATGCAAATTTTTCTATGCATTCAGTTTTGTTCGATCATTTCAATTCATATAACCTAAAAAGAAAATGTTCCCACAAACGCTTAAATTTTTAGATATGTTTAAAATTAAAAAGAAATAAAAACTGAATTTATTACATAAAGGAATTGAGAGAAAAATAGCTTAGCTTCTAAGTGGTAGTCGAACTTATTTTTTTTCTTTCGATAACAAAAGAATAAAAAATGGTTTGCATGCTTTATTTTTTAGCGGATAAAAAAAGCTACTAAAGATTTCTTGAAGAATTTATGAAAAGAATTATAAATATCATGCGTATTTGCAAATAAGTTAAAATATCTTAAATGTAAGCAGGGATTACACAGGATGAAAACGATTTTATTGAGTAGCAATTTGTGGTTTTCTTAATGGAAAATAAGTTCACTTTTAAATTTTACCTTTTTATCTATACATTTATATTTTCTAAGATACCTAGTATTTACAATTAAAGTTAATATTTCACCTTGGTTTTGGAGGCATTCAGATTTGATTAAAAAAACTTTCATTGCCCCTTTTATTATTGCTTTCAAATGTAAAGAAAACATAACACAAATTTCTTGCACTGAATAATCGTTTTAAATTGATTTAACCTTAGAACACTAGCATGTGCATGCCAATATCACTAAAGATTAGTAACATTTACATGATCACGTAAAATTCACTTTATTTGCTTATATTATATTAATATTGGTTTTAAATATAATGAAAGTTGTTTGTCTTTTAAATTTAATATAAACTACACAATTGAAAAATAAATTTATATAATAATTAGTTACCAATTCAATTATGTGACTATACAGATGGGTATGACTTCTGATGCTCTTCACATGTAGCTTTTTTACAAATAAGTTACATGAAATATAATTTTTTTGACTAATGGTTATCTTGTAAAGCTGAAGTTAGTATTAATATATTATTAATCCAAACAAGATATTAAGTTGTTTCTAATTTAAATTATTTAGGGAACTGTCCATAATATTTGCATAGCCTATCTTCTTTCGGTTTATTTCTGTGTTTGAGTATTTTCTTTCCTTATGATTTCTGAAATAAATAAATAAAAACAATCAATTGGTCCTTAGCAAATCAAGCCTCAGCAACCTCACCTGGTCCAATATGAGCAATATTTTTCTTGCGCATTTTTTCTGTTTTGTGTAAAAATTATTTTTCGTATACGATTCATAACCATTTATTCCTTTTACAAAGTCAGCGTCCGAAAATTCAATTTCGTTAATTGCAAAAATATAAGTAAATGAAGAAAAGAAATTGGAATTTTTGCACATCTTTGAATAATCCCCACCGTGCATAAAATTGTGCTTTAATCGGCTTTCATCAGAATCCCAGCATTAGATCATTTTTTTTTTACTTTCTGGCATCGCAAAACTTATATAATAAATATAAAATAATTAACAAATAATAAAGTGTGAAATAAAGAAAAAAAATGATCATAGATGGGAGAATTACGTTTTTGTTAAGTAATTCTTTTTCACTTTTATTCCTTCGTTGTTTGGTACTTTAAAACTCTTCATCTCATCTATAAATTACTTTAATTTTGTAATGAATCATTTACTCCGATATAATCTATGATTTTAATTTATCATGAAGTTAAATATTATTCAGGAGGGGATCATTTAAGTATTCGCTACTGAAAGAAATTTATTAAACAATGAAATACAACTTGAACACAAAAAAGGGGAAATTGTTATTTTTTAAAGGATTGCACTTAACTCAATAAATCCTTTTCTAATTCTTGTATTTACCTAATTCACAGATATCACATATAAATATTTGAAGAAATCTTAAATGAAAATTAATTATAGGAAAATAATAAAGAAAGAAAAAAAAAGAAAAAAAAAATGAAATGCCTTCTTACTAAAACATTATTTTTTTCCACACTTTGGGAACAAATCCTTTATACTTTTTATACAGATTTAATATCTCTTATATTAAAATTCCAACTAGATGATGAGAATTTATGAGAAATAAAACACAAACGTAGAAAGTCATTCATCACTTTTTATGAGATGAAAATAATCACGCTGTGCGAATTTTGTCGGTTCAAATTTTTTTAATAGGAACTCTCTTTATATATATATATATATATTATTTTACTAGTTCCTTTCGAAATTATTTTAAAGAAACATCTTCCTAATTCATATATGAAATAAATTCTTTTGTAAGCGTTTTTCAAATATGTCTTTAATTCGAAGGTCTTCAATGCCGGATG
Organism: Nephila pilipes; assembly: GCA_019974015.1. Lineage (NCBI taxonomy): Eukaryota > Metazoa > Arthropoda > Arachnida > Araneae > Nephilidae > Nephila > Nephila pilipes. The sequence continues at coordinate 158,979 of BMAW01097518.1, forward strand.
GGAAAACTTTAATTATTCAAAATTCGAATTAAGAGATATTTAGTTGTAAAAATATCTGTCAATATTCATATCAAAATCTTATCTAGAAAAACGTTTCAATTTCTTTACTCTCCTTCGTGAAACTAATATATATTTTAATACCATTCAATAAATTTAAATTATTACTTTTACTAACTTAAGATGTTTGGATTAAAGTAAGTAAATAGCAAAATTTTACATAACAGAATTAAAAACAATTTAAGAAAATAGTTGACATTTAATTTTAAAACTCCAAGTTCAAAAACATTTTTACCCTTAAATGTTTTAACTGGAGAAAATTAATAAAACTCTCTTAAAATAATTAAATAACGTATTAATGTTAAGATAATAGGAAAAATGTGTTTGATAATGTTATTATTCTAAATTGGTTATCTTAATTCTTGAAAGATTTCTATATTGAGGCACAATTATTGGAAATGATAATGTGTATAATGAATCAGTACAATATCATACAGAAATCTTGAATGATTTTTGGAAAGATGCAATATTATCTGAAACGACAATGTGTAAAGAAATTAATATAATATCAGAAATGCTTCAAGATTGTTAGGAAATGAATGCATAGATCGATAGCAGCGCTTCCAATTTAACAGAAACTAGTAAGCAAAGCCAAATGGGTGACGTATTTTGATTCTAGTGATCACGTCAAGTCATCTCCTTTTGTTTGATAAAGTTTAATTATTAAATGATTAAGGCTCCCGTCTACCCGCCATTTTGATTTCGTGGACGTAATGTTAATCCTATGGAATTCTGACTTTAATTCTCACATCTTTATTATTTGAGATATTTGAATGCAATAAAGTGCATCTGAAAGAGCAAAAAATAATCAATGCTTCTGTGGAATTATTTTTTTCCTAATATTTTTAAAAATATTTTTATTCTTATTTTAATTATTCGTTTTTGAGTTTTCTGGTCTTTAAAGAATGTTTTCAAATATTTTTAAGAATCTTAGGAAAAAAGTAATACCACAGAAGCATTCATTACTTTTTTGCTCTTTTAAGTACACTTTATTGCATTCAAATGGTTCAAATAGCAAAGATGTGAGAATTCAAGTCAAAATTCTATAGGATTAACATTACATCCACGAAATCAAAATGGCGGGTAGACGGGAGCCTTAAGTGAAGAGGCTATAAGTGTATATAGTGTAAATAAAAGTATTGTATTAAATAATTTTTAAGTGATTATGTCTCTGCACATTAAATATAGATATAATTTTAATTCATTAAAACTGTCACTTCACGTTTCTAAAATGGATGCATTTCTCTTTGCTGCATAGTGGATCGGATGGACAAAAAACTATTTTTGAAGAATCGTAAGAACCATTGAATTTTATTCTACTCATTTTTGAAAACTTAAGAGCATTTTAAATTATTTTCAAAGGAACTTGAAATTTTCTTAAAAAAAGTATACAAATACTCAATCTGATGGAAGTAAGTCTAAAATTAAGCTTGTCAGTATAGTAGAAAAAGAAATAAAATAAATTAAACCTGTGAATAATTTAAAAGCATTATTAAATCAATTAAGTATTAAAATCGAAAAGATTAAATTAACTGAAAATGCAATAATGAATGAAACACATTAGGGAGATTTAATACAGAAGTTATTTCCTCAGAACAGTACAATGACAGTTATTAGAAAATAAATTTAATCTAATAGTTAAACCGAATAATTATCTAAAAATTCTCAAAAGAATAACTTAATGATAAAATGAAGTCTAACATGGCTTCTAATCGTAGTAAAAAAAGCTTTATCAGTAAAATTACCAAAGCCGAATATAAATAATTTGTTTGGAGATTCTTCAAATTAGTTAAAATTTATAGATCAATTTGAAAACACAATTGATAAGAATCCATACTAATCAATAATAGAACCATAGATATTTTTAAAATGCCTTCTTGGATGTTTGGTCGCCAAATCTGTTTCCGGTTTCTCCCTTATTGAAAATAATAATGAAGCTGCTGTTAAGATTTGAACAGACAAATATATTAACCTTCCAACAAGTGCACCCTCTATTCTATCGTGAGGGTTTGAGAGTGTTAAAGTGGAAATTTGCTTTAATTAGATTAGGATTAATAAGTACATTTTAATTAAATGATATTTATTTAAGAATAAAAGGAAACAATGTAAGAATAATACATATAAGCCCTATAAAATCACCAAATGTTATTAAAACTACAACAAAATAAAATAAATGAAATTGATGATATTTCAATTGAAATTTTAACTTTTCTTACATAAAAGCTTTCAGATAATACGAAATAAGAAAATGTCCTTAATTTAGACAGAAAGGAAGAAAAACACTTTCATAGTTATTTTATTACATCCAGTCGATTATCCACAATTCTTCAAAGTTAACTCCATTTCCATGGTAAACACCAGCCAAATAAAGCAAGTTCAAAAGAGCTTCTATAGCTGCTCTGTGGTATTCCTTGAACTAGAGTAATTAGGCTTCACGGAACAAATATACTTATTAGTCTTTTCAACTATGCTTTCGCTTATGCGATCAGTAATGAGACATTTCCATACGTTCAAAATTTATTTTAAATCTTTGTCCTATAACTGCAGGAACATAGATACATATATCGGTAGATACTCATTTAGTTTTCTTCAATGGAATTTTCAGCCATTTCCATGACTCGATGATGTTTCTGTTTTTCTTAAGGTGGGTTATGTAGGCATCCGTAGAACTATCCTCATTATCTTCTTCTGAATTGCTTGCTGCACTCATTCTGACTCTGAATCATTTTCTATTTCTGAAATGTGAATGTTTTCATCTGTAACATTTTCTTCTATAAGTATGTCCACATCATCATCATTGTCACCTGAAAGCATGTAATCTCATGGCCATTGGGATCCTTTATGTTGAGTATTTTGTTTTTACTCATCATAAATAAAAAATGAAATTGATACAAATTAGGTATCATAAAAAGTCGCACGTTTGTGACAAATACAGTGTCTCTATTCTAACCCTAAAATCCTAATTATGTAAATGGAGTAAGAGAATTGTTCGACCACGTCGTAGCACAAATAAGAAATCTTGAAGCTTTAAAAAAAGACTCTTGTTTCCTACGGAAATAATTTAACTTCTATGACTTTAAAATTGCTTCCAAACGAATACGTTTCTGATATAAAAGCAAAGGTTTCTGACATAAAATACGTTTCTGAATAACATATATAAAAGCAAATATGATAATTGGAATTTAAAACGCTTATTACATTTTTGAGAGACGAAATACTTAGTGAGGATCGCGCAGTATATATTAATTAGAATTCTAAAGATGAATATATGCGGTTAGAAATTTTTTGCCATAAATAAAATACTTTGAGATCGAATATTTCCTCACTCAGACTACTAGGCATTCAACTGTTGAACTACTTGCAACATCGGTAAACTTGTTATGTCTGTTTTACGGCGACGCATATGATATGCGAAACGCGAAGCGTGTAAAATAATAATAAAAAAAAATGCTCAGGGCAGTGTTTTTTTTTGTGTCTAAATAATAATAAAAAAAAAAAAAACCATAGAATTAAAGAATATGTTAAACACGCATTTTGTAATAATAAACATTCGAAGAAAATTTGTCATTCGTTTCACAAGAATAAACAATGCGATCACCTTGGAAAGGAAAAATTGCATTTGCCTAGTGCTGTTTCTACAATTACAATGTATAATCCCCCCCCCCCGAAAAAAAAGATCTAACAGAATTGTATTAGTACATCTACTTTGATTCAAAATAATAATAAACACGAATATATAAGAATTTTACGTAATATCGCCTGGATGAGAAATTTCATAAAAAAAGATACCTCTAAAAATAAAATTACCAATAACAATAAAAGAATCATTTTCTATTTATTGATTTGGAGATAAAACTGCTTTAGTAAAAAATGCTTACCATCGTTAAAACAAAACTAGAAAATATCAAAGATCCTAATATTAGTATAGATATTAAATTATTAGGAAAACAAAAAGTACTTCAAATGCTATTATCCCCCCCCCCCACAAATTTAAATTTTATTAAAGAAAACAACATTTTCAAAAATTTATAACCAGTTGACTGCGGTTAACAAAATGGAAAGATTGATAATCTCATAGGCTTAGATTCTTACTTTTTTGTAATCATAGATATAATTAAAAGGATTGCTAAGGAAGAAGTATTTTAGGAATATCATTATTTGGGTAGTGTTTAGAGGGTAATGTAAATTATTCTAATGATATATTAATAATGAAAATTTGTTATCTGATCAATTATAACAAATTTGGGAATCAGAAAACTTAGTTTTCGAATTAAATACTCAGAATGAAGCTGTTGATCATGATATAAATCTTATTGAATCTAGTAATAATTTTAAGCATTTAGATATCATGTAAGACTACCCTTTAAACCAAATTTAAAGCATTTAATGGAAGGCAATAAGGGTATTACATTTGAAAGAAAATATGTAATAAATTTAAAAATGAACACCCCTTGGTGTTAGTTCCATATAAAGAGCTTTTAAGAGATTATGACAAT
>BMAW01097518.1:163541-217103 GCA_019974015.1 Nephila pilipes
CCTTGGTGTTAGTTCCATATAAAGAGCTTTTAAGAGATTATGACAATCTAAACATATTATTGAACCAGATCATGAAAGCATTTTAACAATACAACTCTGTTTTATCTACTTCACAGGCCATTTATTAGGAACAATAAAGCAACAAGCAAATTAAGAAACACTTCATGGCATTGCTCTCCCTTCAATAGATTGCGATACGCTCTTTAGCCCCAGAATGCTACCCTTTGAAAAATTTATGAGAAAGATACTCATTAGTCTCTTAGACTAAGTAAACTTTGGCCTGCTTGAAACATAACTTAAAAGTTAAGAAAAATAATATATATATATATATATATATATATATATATATTACCTGCGGATGACTTCATAATTATGGATTTTGAAATAAGTGAAAATCAATAATTTATTTATTTTCAAAGCAATCTTCATGCATGCCTGCGTACCACACATAGCTCTAGAACGCATTTGACAAAATTTGCGAGTCATTCTACTCAATTTGTATCGGCAAAATGTACAATTTTTCATTTTTTAAACATTTAGATTATTCAGCAGGTTAAATATCCATCTCCTGATTTAAAACTACACATATAATTATCCTTGGGGCAAATGGGGCAAATTTTGTATGTTCAGACGTTTCTTCATCAAGTGTACAAGAATATCTTCACTTATTTTTATTGCAAATTTTTTTCTTTATAAGACTTTTTCGGATTTTCGAGCCATATTATATACATGTAGAAGGAATGCATTCACTAAATTAATATTAATCTTCATTAAAAAACACAAAGAAACCACCGATGTGTTTTACACTGCATGACGTGTTGTTACACATCTATCAACAGCCTTTGTTTAGTTAAAAAATTCTATCATTTCCGGTTCCTTGCTTTCTTGCTTTACATTTAACTTCAGAACAGATGTCCATTTGAAATAATCTTTACCAGTGAACTGAAATTTTCCTGGAAATATTATAGATTTGTAACAGGAATAAAAATGTTCTGGATTTTTTCAACCCAGTCACTTTTATTTGATACTTCTGCATTACTTCTTCCTTGACGGAACAGCACGAGAATGGTTCTAGAACAATAAAGAACTTCTAATATCTTGGGACCAATTCAAGCTGGAACTCATCAAAACATTTGGTGACAGAAGACCATCCAAAATAGAGAGCAGAGGAATAGCGTAAATGGCTTACACAAATGTCTAGTGAAAGAACGCAATCTTATCCAAAGTGTGATGAGACTTTTCCAAGAAATGAATTATCAAATGCCAGAGGATGGAAAGGTCTTAGATGTTAAATTATTATTAGCCTCAGATGTTAAATTAGCCTCAGATGTTAAATTATTATTTTTATCTTTCTGAGTTTCTTTTCCAAGTACTTTTTTCCCTTCATTTGTACTCTCAAACGATTATTCATCATTTTCATGCTTATCAATATCAATAAATTCACGATTTTTAATATCAAAACAATCTTCATTTTGTGATTCATCATCAGAAATGTAATTTTCTTCATCACTTAGCTCTTTTGACGGTTTACGAATAGCCTCAGATTGATCTAAAAATCTTTCTCCGCCAAAGCGCTTTGACATTTTCACATGGACAGAGAAAAAAAATGCTGTAAAATTAAGAAATGTAAAGGTTAATGCTATATATTCGTCTCAGAATAACATTCACTACACTACACTGAAAACACTACACCCGGCAATATTTTGAGGAAACAAATATCCTTATCTCGAGTAGCCAAAGTCATATGAAGGTACCGAGTCGCACATTCCACTTCCTTTTTTTGGAGAGGCAGTATCAGGTTATTTGTCGTCGACTTCATTTATAAGACGAATAAGTTACGACCTAGGATTAGGATTAAGAGAATTCCGTGGTTAGACTTTCCTGCCATGGCCCATGAATACATTTGACAGGAATTTGACTTCCTTTGGCAACTGGATGTACTTCGTCAAGGATTAAGTATGTTAGAAGCAGTAGAATAATCTAGAAATAGAATCTGTGTATCGGGGTTATAGTAGAGCTTCATTACCACATCTACTGTCCGTCAGCGAATGAACTGGGTTCAAAGTCATGAACTTGATAGGTTACGTGAACTAATCGTCGTAAGACTTGATAAGGGCCGAAATATCTTTTAAGTAATTTTTCCGAGACACCTACTTTCTGCACAGGTGTGAAAACCTATTCTAGGTCTCCTGGTTTAAAGAAGACTTATCGATGTATGGAGTTATACCACCTTCGAACTTATACTTGTGCTTCCAAAGTGCGTAATATCGTCAGTTGTCTAGATTCTTCGACTCTTGATGTTAATCTAGAGGTATTTTGATGGTTAGAATGAATCCTACATCCTGGAACCGCATACTACGTTAAGTAGATGTAATTGGCTGCAAAATATCCCTCCTCAGTTTGTGCTTTATGCTGCACATAAAAGATCAAAAATATTAAAAAAGATGGCCACGGAAACCAAACCAATGGTTATAACACCACAATTGCGTCAGGCCATATTTCCCTCTGTGCTTCATAAAGACCATGTCCAAAACCCAAACAAGTGGCTTAAGGAGTATGATTGAGAATCGAAGTACAATAAATAGGATGAAAGTTTCTGCCAGGCAAAAGTGTGCTTTTTTCCTTGACGGAACAGCACGAGAATGGTTCTAGAACAATAAAGAACTTCTAATATCTTGGGACCAATTCAAGCTGGAACTCATCAAAACATTTGGTGACAGAAGACCATCCAAAATAGAGAGCAGAGGAATAGCGTAAATGGCTTACACAAATGTCTAGTGAAAGAACGCAATCTTATCCAAAGTGTGATGAGACTTTTCCAAGAAATGAATTATCAAATGCCAGAGGATGGAAAGGTGTCTTACCTCATGAAGGGTATTATCAAGCTATTCTGACAAAAGAACTCACAACGACGAAATAATTTGTAAAATTGTGTCAGTAATTAGAAGAAAGGATAAAGAGACGATCTACCCAAAAGATATTTGATTGCTTACCTAACGTCATCTCGATGTCATCACAACTGCAGAAATGGATCTGGTAACTAAATTTGGCAAATTGTCCGAGAAGAGCTCCAACGGATGTTTGGACTGAAAAGTAAAGTTCATCCACGACACAGATACAACCGCTTTACTTAACAATTGTAAAAGGGCAGTGACTAACGATGGAGACTGGGCTTAAGGCAACTAACCTCTGGCGAACCGCAAATAGCAAACCTGTCTGTTCCATAGCTGCCCACAGTACCATGTCGTCCGTTACTACAAGGAGCTCAGGGCCATCTTTAACGCATATGGGACCAACAAACGAAACGACGCCAAACCAAGGTCCAATGTAAGGTATCCAGATGACTACAAAATAGCCATCAGAGCCGCGTCACCAAGCACAACTCAAGGTCGATCCCCGACACTCGGTTTTAGATAGCCGTCGCCTTAAGAGCGTTCTAGCACAACGCCTAGTCAACGTGATGACGAAAATTTCAGACAAAGCCTTCCTAAGAGGTGAGGCCATCGAAAAAAAAAGATACTCCGCTGGCTGCAATAATGTTTGAAAATTATCTCGAAGTTACTGCCGACTACCATCCAGTCTCTATTCTATTATACTCCGAGGCAAGTTACTCTATCATTTCGTAACTTTACAGAAACGGTTTTGGAAAATCTAAGTTGTCATACGGAAAAAAGATCCTTCTCAAACACACAATTGAAAACTATACCCAATCGCAAGGAAAAAGCATAGTTTATGTGGGAATTAATGATCGGATCCAATCCTTTGAATTCACAGTATTACATAGTTGCAGTCATGATATTATTCTTGTTTGTAATATTTTGGAGGCACCATAAGCCGTGATAGACTGTAAGAGATCTTAACTGACGTTGGAAGAATTTGTAAAAGAAACTGCACGTTCTCAAAAGCCTGGCATTTACACGCTGTAGACGATTCAACTATACCTGCTTATTCTGTCGCAAAAATTCCGTTTGCCATGTACAGCAGAGATCAAAATATCAACGTGATAATACATGGAAATAAAATGTAATAAATAGAAAAGGAAATTATCATATCAGCTAGGAAAAGAATATTGTGTTATGAAAAATTTGAATTATGGGATGCTAATTGTCAAGCCGAAGCTCACATTATTTCCAAGAATATTTTCGTAGATTACATCAGCATTAGATGAGGACTGAGTGAGTACAATTTCTTATACTCTCACGGAATCTAATGATTCATTCCAGGCAAAACAGGTGGCCATCAAATCGATTTCAAAATAATGTTAGTTTCAAATCGTACGGTAATGCAAATAAGAGAGGCATTTAATCTACTCTATAAATTTTCAGACGTATTCTAAAAATTTTAAAAAATCCAAAACTGTAAAGGGAAAGGTTAAACACAGTATAAATACTGCCAACCATGAGACTGTAACCAAAGAGCCTATAGAGTGTCAGCAACTGAGAGTCGCATAGTACAAGAAGTCAAGAAAATGCGAGATAAGAGCATAATTAAGTCATTTGAGATCTCTTGTCGTCTCCAGTTGTCTTAGTTAACAAAAAAAGATGGAAGTTGTCACTTCTGCGTAGATAACCGCCGTCTCAATCAGATCACAAAAAAGAAGTGTTTCCTGTACCACATATAAAGGATACACTAGACTGTTTAAGGGGTGCTACGTTTTTTTTTCGATCATGGACCTCAGAACCGGTAATGGGCAAATTAAAGTAGATGATCTTGACGGTGAAAACACAGCATTTAGGAGTCCAGAAGATTTGTATGAGTTTAAGGTTCAGCATTTTAGTCTGTACCCCGCACTTCCTCCAAAGTATGACATAGATATTGAAGCAGGTTGAATTGAGCTCAAAATAAATAAGTAAATACCGAGATTTGTTAGTATACTAAGAAAAGCTACATTTGGAAGAGAACTTTTAAGACTGAGAACATATGAGTTCATTTAATGCATGAGAATGTTCTAGAACACACTCTGGAAACATAAATAATATTTTGGAAGATTCTAGAAATTATAGAAGAGAGTTAACAGAGAACAATTAATCCAATCTTTAATATATATTGGAATTATTCCATAGTTAATTTTTTTGAAATTTCCCCTCTACGTGATTATTACTGAACAAGATGTATGGTAAGTTCCTGAACATGTTATATATCTTCAAAAAGCTGTCCTTGACCACCTATTGTAGAAATACCTTCAGGTGAAAATGGATAAAATCTGAGTATGAGAAAAAATTGTGAATTCCATCCATCATGATTATTTAGTTCTCGACAAACATTCTCGCCTCAGGTTATTTCTCGATGAAATACCTGAACATTATTTTTTGAACGTTATATCTATCTTTTTTCTACGTGTAGAATAAATATCTTTTTCGTAAAAAATAGTTATGCGATTGTAAAGTATGTTATTGAAAAGAACAAAGCTGAAATGTGCATAAGGTTAAATTATATTTTCTTAATTTTATATTTTCTATGCATTTCTACTCCAACTTAATATTTTACACTTACTCTTTCTATGTAATCACTGGTATTTTTTTCAAATGTGAAACCAGAAATGCATTTTGTTTTGAAACAAATATAATCACTCTACATTTTCTGAAAAGTTACATGTTAAAGTTTGCAGAATTCACATTCTAGACAGGTGTATAAATTACATTCAATAACGAAAAAGTTATATTGTTTAATTTACGCCGTCTTCCACTAATATTAGACAATTAGATCATTATGAGAAATAATTCATTACATAGAAATAATCCTCTAGGACCAATACCTTAATATTGCGTATGTAGTTTTCTGCTATGAGTATAAAAATATAAGTCTCTTGTACATTTTCCAGCGCTCAATATGACCTAAATTTGCACCATCCCCCTCCAATTGAGTTATAAAATTAAAAAAGTGGCAAAACAACTTTAACAATATTTTATCTATATAAATAATTTTTTAATCCTTTATCTTAGGTGCATATCGTTACTTTTTAATTTTTACCATTGCTTAAGATAAGCCAAACAGCAATGAAGAGTACTTCTTTCAAGTAGTGCACTCGGGCGAGAACGGCAACATGTAAGATAAATGGCAATATTTATTTAAATTTTTCTTCTGATGCAATCAACAAAACTGCACATGATTCTTGTAATTCTATTTTATAAAGATGATGAAGAGTTCGATATACTGTGTATTAATGTCGCACTTTAGAAAATGAAAAATTTTATACATTGTTGAAGCATAGTATTTCAAATGCCAAGGAAAATGCATACATGCTTCATTAGACTCCCAAAGGAGTTGGCTACACGGAATGATAAATTTTTCTGAAAAATATTTCGAAAAAGGAAATTGTTGTTTTAGAAATAAATGTACATTATTATTTAGTTGTGAGAAGTAAATCTTCCTAAAATCATATAGTACAATACCTTATTTTTATTTTTCAGGTTATTTTCTATTTTCTCTTTTTTTCCCCTCTTTTCTCTCATCTTTTTCACTTTCTCCGTAAGAAATCCTGATCATTGCTTGTTAGATGCTCACCATCCATTTAAAAACATAAGGGCTAGGCGTTTTTCGTGTATAGATATACTCGATTTAGTCCAAATTGAGTTCATTCTTGTTTTGTTTATGTTTTGAACGGTTTTGTTATCTCCTCAATATGTTATAGTTTCTGCTAACCATTCAGCTTATTTTTACTTATCATAAAGAAAGGCTTAAACGCATATTTTTTGGTATCCTTACAGAAACTGAAACTACTCAAAGTTAAAAATGAATTTATTGAGATTCAAAAGTGTAAAAATATGCCAAAAAATACACAATAAATAAATATAGATATTTATCGGAACATAAATAGATAAATATTTGTTATTAATGTTCCAAAGCATAATTTTTACTTTAAATTAGTAATTTACTTATATGCTATATCTTGATTCATATATATAATTTGATAAGGGCATATAATTTGATAATTTGAAACTTTGATGTTTTTATTTAAATAAAATTTTATTGAAGACAAGCTAAAAATAACATGAAAAAAAAAACTTTTTTTACCCTTTTCCACTTCGTAAGCAAATAAAATTTAACTACATATAAATATACTTTATAATTAAAATTTAAAAAAATCACACAATGTCATTATAACACTTATAAAACAAGTTGAAAATAGCAAATTGTATGAAATTCTCTTAAAGTAATCAATGATTTTTTTTTATTTTAGTTGCTTGTATGAAAGGAATTTCTAAATATATAGTAATTAATAATTCATTTTTAAGAGATTAGCAAAGTATTCCTTCAGCGACAGTTTTCCTACACTTTGGTGACATAATTTGTACTTACAATAATTTAAGTTAGACTAAATAAATTTATATTTAAATGTTGATTTTGATTGTTTTACGTTTACTAGGGTAAGATCCTCAAAATGATAAGGTGCGTCAAAATTTTAGTTTAAAGGAATAATGTGAGTAAGTAAAAATGTAAATATATCTGTATTAATTCCCTCTTACCGACCTTTGAGTTCCCCTCTTCTGTTTAATAAACTATGTTCGATACAAATTTAGAAGACATCAAATATAAATGATTGACATAGTTATACACATTGAATAAGTATAAAATACAAGTGAAAGCAGAATATGCATACGCGTTTATAACGGAACAAATCCAAAGATTTGGAAGTTAAATTGAGTAAGATGTGTTCAAAGAACAATGAAATCTATATCCAATGTTGAATCTAAAGTCTTCTCTGTCCCAATCAGAAAATAATAATAATAATGATGATATTAATTTTTTATAATAAATGATCTTCTTCTCTAAAAATTAAACTCCAAGCATAATAGCCATGAGTAAAATTGGTTACAATGGAAAAGTCCAAAGAATCTTGGTTATTACACAGCGGCATAAACTTCTTATCGTAGTAAATTTCCAATGTAATTGCATTTTGTAAATAATAATAAAGGACTCAATCATTGGACTCAATAAATAATAAAGAACTCAATAATAAAGGACACAATCATTCGCAATAAAGGACTCAATCATTTGCTAGATTTACAAAGGAAAATTACACTTTAATTCCTCATAATTCTTCTGAAAAGTGTTCCTTGAATTTGCTATTAATCTACTTATAGCAAATTAAATTGTTTTACATAATATATGTAGTTATTATAATTTAATAATCAACGTTCTGCAACACAAATCAATGAAAACTTTTTCACAGCAAATACCTGAACATTTTTCTTCTCAAAATATTCTATTATTGGAATTAAATATAAATATTCAATTTCTTTAAGATCACTATAAATTTATAAATTTTGCTTTCAATCTTTATAAAAGTTTGGATTAAAAATATTTTCTAATTTTGCGAAAATAGAACGTCAAAAAAGAATGTATACAATGATAACTAGCAAAAATAAATGGAGATTCTCATACTATGTATGATACTGAACAATGTTTATCAAGAAATTGATTCGACTTGATTTTGACATAATACTGAGAAGAATTACAGAACACAAGTTCACAATAAATAAATTTTATTAACTCGAAGCAACCAGAGAGAGCTCCATTCACAGCTTATGGGGCCCAGATTTTGTACACTCAAGGAATATTACATAACGGCTTACATATTTGTATAAGTTGCTAAAGAAAAATCTAGGTGCTACTAGAACATGAAACGATAAAGAATAAGCAATAAGCGGTAATAAAATATAGTAAATATATATAATTTAAAGCTCTAGCTTCTTAACCGGGAATCGAAAGATGACATTTAAACCTAAGGCCTTGTGTTCTACGCCACACATAGTTGCCACTTGAGAGCCACTTGCTAGTTTATTTACATAAATATTGTGAGCTTAAAAACTCAATCATCATTCTAAATAACTCTTGAATATTTTATGTATTCCATTATAAGTAAAAAAATAAATTATTAAAAGCTAGAAATGAAAAAAAAAAATTCTTGTACAGTATTCACTCAGTACTCCGGCTGATATAGGACCAGAACACCACAGGATTACCGAAAACGTGGGTTTATTAGAAAAACCTAAGTAAAACGCATTAAAGCAGCAAAGGATTAGTGTAGTTATATTTTATTTAGTACAGTTTATATAAATAAACTGTCAAACATCTGAATTAGCTATAATTACAAAAAAAATATTATTTTGTATTGGTAGTTTGCATCAATGATTCTTAATATGCTCTTGCCCGCGAACCCACTCCTATAATTAAACACTTTGAACGACCCTCTCCCTCACAAATATAATCACCCAAGAAAAAATATTTGTTTAATTTAAAGATTAGCTTGAAAATTAAAAGGTCATTAAATTTAAATTCTAATTAATTTAAGCCGTATTGCTGGAAAAAAATGAAGAAGTAATATAAAAAAAAAATTAAAGTCAATTCCTACTTATGTCAAAAATTCCTACTTAGATTTTTATTTTAGTTACTTTTTATTAAGTGATTACAATTAAAATATATATATATATACACATATGACAGAATCACAATATTAAGTGGCAAAATAATTTATTCCCAGCGATCCACGCATCGCCACTGATGGTATTTATTCCTAAATTTAAATCCTGAAAAAAAAAATTCCCTCAGATCAAACTAAAGTTAATTATTTGAAAATCAAATAGAAGAATTTTATACTTCAACGAGATTCGATCTGAAGGCATGAAGATTCTACGCTGTCCCTTTACCAACTTTGCCATTGCAAGACAAATGACATAGTAGAAGCATTGGCTTGTTTCTTAATTCATCCGGTAAATTAAATGGTTGGAATGCAGTTTAGTCCAATCATTCTTGGAGACAGGAATTGTTTGGTGATATTTTGCCAAATGTGGCTATCCTGGACCGTTCGCGGAGTTAAAGTTCGGCCAAAAAAGTTCACCAAGTTTGGCAATTTTTGAAATCACGCAAAGTGTTTGGGCTAAACTGAATTTTCACCAATTAAATTTATTTAATGAATTAATATTTGAAAAAACTGTATTAACATCAAGTGTCATCCACTAATAACTTAAAAAACATACTTGAACTTGAGTGGATGAATAAAAAGTATTTTATTAACGATTGAAAATTTATACAAGATATATATATATATATATATATGTGTGTGTGTGTGTGTGTGTGTGTGTGTGTGTGTAGGGAGAGTGTGAGCTAATAGTAGGAATTTAATAAAAATAGCAGTAAAAACATTATAATAAAAGAGAAATTTAAAAAGTTATATGTAAAGTTATGCAAATAACTGATTTAACCACTGAGGTGCGTTCTTTTGTTAATAATTATTATTAAATTACTGAATTAAATATAAGAATTAAAGTAAATGATGGAATGTCGAGAAATGGACAATATTTAAACTGAAAGAAATGGTAAATTATTAAATTGAATATATTTAAGCTGAATGTAGTTAAAACGAAATCAAACGATAAATTATTAAATTGAATATTATATCAGCTACATGCAATTAAAATTATAGCAAACAATAAATTATTAAACTGAATATATTTAAGCTAAATATAATTAAAATTGAAACAAACGATAAAATATTTAAAAGTGATCTAGTACGCCAAAAGGGATCAACCTAAAACAATAGCCTCTTAAATGGCTATGAAAAATGGCTGCCTCAGAGCTGTCTTAAAATTCTTAATATTTGTTACTTTCAATCGCATATTTATTCCAGTTTACATATGATTTAAGGTAATACACAACCCGACAAACAAAATAATTTTGAATCCTCGTTCCATAATTCACCTCAACCAACAAAAAACATGAGGAACATATCACACCTTGGAAAACTGGGTCTCATTAGTGAAAAGAATAAAAGACATATTGTTATTATGCTATGCTATGGACATTATTATTATATATTATTACATACATATTATTATTATTATTATTGCTATTATTATTATTGTTGGTTACATATTACATACATACATATTATTACATACATTACACATATCTTTAATTAACCAACAAAAAAAACGAGGAAAAACCCATTATGAGAAGCATTTTGAGAATCAAGTTGGTTACTGGGTGAAAGCAGGCATAAAAACATACGTAAGGACAAGATCTGAAAGCTTTGAACTGTAGTCAGATTACGGCACTCTCAGTCAGATAAAACAACGGCCTTTGATGTCTAACACTACATTTCCATTTTATCCGGCTTTAAAAAAAACATCTGATCTTAAAATTTTGGATTAGATTCTCGATACTAAATTTCTCTTTATGTATTTCAATTTTGCATTAAAACCTTTAAAAAATTCTCAATTTAAAAAGTGAATTTTTGAATTTCAGTATGAATATCATCTGGTAAATCACCATGAATTGAATATTCCTAACAAAGAGGATTAATAGATTGTTTTATTATCGTCCGAAGGAACTCGCTATTGTAAAGAGCCACATCGTTATTGAAGCATTCGCTAAAATGACGACGCAGATATATTTCCTAACTTCCATACTCTCAAATGGGAGATTTGAGCCTCATTGTTTTAGCTGATACATCAGTCATGGCTAAAGTGGGACTTTTGTGTCATCACAGCTCCAAACCTCAGACTCGATGAACGTCGAGCCGTGAGTCCACGATCACAGACTCATATAGGCTTCACTAGGCTCACTTCTAAGACAGAAAGCCATTACTTTTTTTATAGCAAAAGAAATATCCAACAATCCACTAAATAATTAACTCTTCATAGAATATGCTTGACCCTTGAACAGTTTTATCTTTTTAAGTGAAACAAAGCACTAACTAAAAAAGCTAGGTAACGAAAATAAACTGAAAAATCCTTTAGAAAGTAACTCCCGTCAATTGTTATATATAAATTAAAATGAAGAAATGGTAGATTTCCTTGAAAAGACTAGGACACAGATGACGTGCTTTAATTACTTTTTCTTAGCAGTGGAGTCAGACATATATTTAGTTTTCCTCTCGCAGGAAATAAAAACAGGTCTTGGCATTTTTAATGTAGCATTATTAATTTACTAATTTTAACAAAGCTAATAGATGCTCTTTATCGCACCTCATCATAATTGGCAAGAATACAAATTAATGTCCGTAAAACCTAAAGTATTAATATGATTTTTTAATTAAATGGAATGAAGTTATTAAACGCCATGTATATTGTTTGTAAATAATAATATACATCCCACTATAGTGCCATTCTTTGCCATTGTGGAACTCCTACAAAGGAGACATGAAGAAAACACTTACATAGTCTGCAGTAAAGTCCTAAGTTTTATGGCAATTGACTGGAATCTTCTGGTCTGCAAGTAACTATTTCACATCATGTGATTTAGCAATTTTTGAAATACGATGATGGAAATAACATTTATCATTATCCATTAAGAAGCATTGCTGAACTCACATGTGCTAACCTCGATGTGATAGCGAAAACTACTGGTTCACTATCCAAGCATCTTCTCTGAATGTCTAATGAAACATTAGCGCACTACTGTTGTGCAACATGGTAAGGTAGTCAGAAAGCTACGGAGGTTTCAAGAAACGATATAAAGGCAAAGCCTTGGCCATGGAACTTTGAACTGGGATTATAAACAAATAATAAAGTAGTAGCCATGTATGTTATTATATGTTAAGTCAACACGAGCTTCATGTTTTTGAATGCTTTATTTCTGAGAAACGTAGTTGAGGGATCAACATAAAAGCAAAAAAATAAAAAGAGAATGACACGTTTTATATGCTCATTACTTACAGGAACATATTTAAATTTCAGTTCTTAAAACATCATCTCATTGCATATATGAGAATTTACACGAGGATAATTTGAAACATTTTAACTGAACTCTATACGATATGCTATGCAAAAAAAAATTTAAGCGCATAAAGCAGATTATTCATTGTCTTTTTACTTACTACGTAAAAGTATTATATGTCAGATAATACATTTTGAATTATTATAGACTTCAGAACAACAAATATAAATTTATACTCTAGTACAAACATTTATTTTGAAATAATATACTAAATTTCGAACCATTAATATTTGAACTGTAACGAAAAAAAACACTTATCTATATGTGGCAGAAGACCAATGATGCAATTGACTCTTTTACTGATGATTACCCACGCCTAACCACCATAGAGACAACCAGACAAGAAAGGAGACGTTGCCAAATCTTGGGGAACAATACCGCTGACTGTCACTGGGGTGAACTCTTTGAACTGTAACCTTTCTCCTAACTCATATATACATATACATATACATGGGTAAAAACATCAATCTAGTTTGTCGTTATGCTCTTCCAGCTAAACTGATCTTCAAGCTCAAAAAGACACCCCAACCTGAGCAAAACTACCAATTTAAGACTATTTGTATTCTTTGTATCTATTTGCATTTGTAGCTTTGAAACATGTCTTGAACTTCAATGCAAATATGATTTTGAACTTAGAGTCATAATCCAACAATTTGTTACGAAATCTATGGAAAGTTTTGAGGAATGTATGCAATAATTTTCTCCGACTTCTTGTTTAAAACGATACATCCAATCTTCCGTGTTAGTGTCAGAACCTTTAGAGTCTGTATCATGTTCTTTAAAAGTCATGTCAAGGTTTTGTCATGTTTCTTTTGATCTGTATCATGTTCTTATGTTAGCTTACTGTCTTTACACGTGATCGAGTGCTAACGCATCTCCATGTGAAGTAACAAAAGAATATGTAAAAAAAATATCCCAGTTTTCGATTTAGTTTCAGAAGCATTGCCGCAATATTTTCATGTGAAAATAAAGCAAAATGCTGGATTGACGAGATCATATTTTTTTCGTACTTTGAGGACCTTTAATTCTTCAGACAGCCTGAGCAAGAGAGGTGTAATTTTGAAATTGAAAGCCACATTAATATTCATCCTTGAGACCATTTCTTACCACTCGAATTACGTCCATCATTAATCCACAACAATTTGGGTTAGACTGAACATTTTATCCGTTACTACGAACATACGAGATGTTGTTTAGGAACTAAGTTGCTTTTGATGGAAGTGTTCCACATTAGACTCTTTTCTCAAAAGACAGAAAAATGCAGAAGGTTTTAATAGTGATGGTATGATAATCAAAAAATCCATCAGCATTAAAGAGACGTTAAAGAGGGTTGAACGACGAGCCTACAATCTTTATCTGCATTCACCATCGAATGGTATTTAACTCCGATGAATTTGGGAGCAAACATTTTACCACAACAGACGTCAAAAAAAATGCTAGCATCAACCTGATTAAAGAGAAATAAACTAGTTAAACACCACTAAAAAATGCGAGATATGACTACAAGAAACCAATATAAACAGCCGCTATGGTAGGGTTAACATGCCATAAATCGGTTTCACCCCATAATTGTGAAAATGAACTACTACTTATATATAACAAGGATACACCTTAAATAAAAAATACTTTTGAGCAACCGTTACAAGAAAATAAATCACAAAGTATATCTCAAATAACGAAATGATTTTCAAAACATTTTGAAAGATCCATTGTAATCATAAAAACAATTTCAAACTACAGTTTTTTCTCGACAAAGGCTCGAGAACTGACCTCACAGGAGAATTAGGATCCCTTAACCGATTTCACATCCAAATAGAACTTCCATCAGATTGAACCCTCAGAGTATAAAATCGACACACTCTTTCAAAGTCTTTGAAATCATTTATGTTTGTTTAAAACATCCCTTCCGATGGACGCAATACTGATCGAAAACCTGCTCTGAGTTCCAAAGGCTTCAAAACCAACTAGTAAACGCGATTTTATCTTTATCCTCGATAACGATTAACACATTACATCTTTGATCCATCCCTTGAATGTCAGGCAGGAACAAAACACTTACCTTATTTTAACCTCACACCTTACTTGGATGATATTAAATGTCAGACGGTTAAAAATTGATAACTCTTTTATCAACCATGCACAAAACAAATTGATCATAAATTAGTATATTTTGATAAATGCCAGTGAGTCAAAGACCTAAAACGTCTTATTTGAAGTAGAAACAAAAACTATCTCAGATACAACTGTTGACTCTACGAAGATATTCAATATAAAACCTAGTCTGTCCTGAATTTTAGGCCCAGATTAGATGTAAAAATAAAGATGTGTGGTCTAGATCACCTCTGTGTTGACATTCTCCAAATTGATAAGAAATTAGGACAGATATCCTCTCTATCTCATTGCTGATATCAATAACCTTTTGTGAAAATTTTAAAGTGCTTATGACATTGGAACTTAAAAAAATGATTTTTCACTCCGGCTCACCGTTATGGACATATTGTGTTTAGCGACGAATCCTGGGCGTCCAACTGTGTCCAGACGATAATCAAAGACGTGTCTGGAGATGCCTAGGAAGCGTCAATCCTGCTTTTACACAATTGCACGCCAATAATGGTGGCACTCAACAGGAGTTATGGTCCAGGTGCCATTTCTCATAGCCGGGCCTCTTTATCATTAGAGGTACAACAGAGCACAGCGCACACATGATATTCTGAGAACTGTTTTGTTACCCTTCCTTCGCAGTATCCGTCCTTATTTTTTTTCAGCATGATAATGCCAGACCACATTCAGAAAGTGTTCCATGAATTGTCTTAGAGCTTGTCAAATACTTCGTAGCCAGAACTCTTCCAAATCGAGCATGTCTGTGATATGATGAGAAGACTAATGCATGCACCAGAGAATGCTGATGACCTAGCCTGACAATTGAGCAAATTTTATGCTAGAAATACCACAGGATACCATCAGTGAGCTTTATCACCTATGCCACATCATGGGGTAGCTGTATCCAGGCTAGAGGTGGGTCAAGACTCATTGATTCGTTTACCTTTAACCATGAAGCCTGAACAAATTCATTTACTTTTTCAAATTTTAACTCATTCTCTATCTGTTCATAATTTCGATCCGCCTGTTTTGTTCCAACGGACAACCCTTCCTTGGTGCATGTCGCCTTTGTTTTCATCAATATATTAAGACATATGTGTGTGTGTGTGTATTTATATGCAATATATATATATTTCCAGGAATCAAGTAACTTATTCTCAAGCACTCAGGGTTTGCAACTTTAATTCATTAATCTTAATTTAAATATTTATTCGGAGATCTCAGAAAAGGAATTGATTACAAAAGTAAAAAGGATAATGAAAAAGGTTCAAGGCGCTTTTGTAAGACTATTTTTTTGCACCGAAACATATCCGAGAAACTTTAAAAATGCAGTTACTCTTTTAATAAAAAAAAAAAAAAAACATAATCCGATAGTAGAAATTTATAAGCATAAAACCGACCTAAAAAGCCATTAATCATGCTTTATGAGTTAAAAATAATGAGACTTCTTCTATTCAAGTTGCTCGTTTTGGTTGAATTTCTTTTCTCGCATTTGGTGGTTTCTTTTGAAAATTCGAAGTGTGTGGTGATTTATAACAGCTTTTTAAGAATCCGCAAACGTATCCTTAAATTTAATGTCCTAACATTCTGAGAAGAAACATGTGTAGGTTAAAAATAACTACTGAGGGTAAAAAAAGAAATATTTCGATTAATTTTGCTGGTGCACTAAGATGGTAGCTTTCTTTTTATTTTTGTATTTATTACAACTGAGAATCCAAATAAATATGATTTTAAACATCTTTGAGTTTCTACGTTGTGAGGAAGCGCTTAGTGGCTGTATGCGTTTGTTTTGAAAAATGAAATATATGAATTATATAAGCAATTATGATGAATTAAATTTTATAAAAAGGAGTGCAATATTTTCAAATATTTTAATTTTTAACTTTTTGGTTATTGCGCTTGAAAGCAAATTGAACTTTGTTGTATGTTATCTGCTCGTCAGAATTAGCAGTTTTTTTTTTTTTAAAAAAAAAGTGGACGCTGTGATATTTCAAATTATGGAATGGAAAGCAAATTGAAGGTTGTTGGGTTTTTTAATGTTTAACTGTTCTTTATATTGATTTTAATTGACGATTTAATTTAATATTTTAAGTTTTCATAGATTTAAACAAAGTGTTGTTAGATTACGTACAGTAATAAATCCTATATTTTTAAATTTGTTTCCATAGTATTTTTAAGACGTATCCATTAACAAAGACATTTTAGTATATTAAAGAAAGCTTTAAAATAATATTATTTTAATGCTATAGGAATACAGAATATAGTTTGATTGCTTCTCATGATTAATTTCTGATTACAGTTTAAGAAAAAGGTTTCTTTTATATATATTTCTCGATATCTGTTCTGTTTGTACATATAATTTACAACGTTTTCTCAAATACTCTATTTTATTTTTGATAATTATTTATTTCAGTGTTTAGAACATAGGTTACTAATCACTCTTGACCCAATACCGCATCTCGAAAAAGTTTATCATCCTTTCTTTAAAATAATCGCCTTCTGGTTTTTGAAATCCATAAAATCCACTCATAGTTTTCAAACGTTTCTCACAGTCCTCTTTTTTAAACAAGGATTTAATAATCCTATGATAAGAATGCTGTAATACTTAGTAAACAAACAAGAATAGTATCTTTCAAAGAATTTAGTACCTGTCAAAATGCATTAGGAACGAAGCTATAATGTAGCATCTGATTTTAGTATTTCTAATTTTGCTTAAAGATTCTTAGAACTATTTGACGAAACAATGTACGGTGATCTATAGAATTAATAAAACCTTTCAGCGTCTTATCTTTCTTCGAGTAACGCCAAAAAGGGACACAGTTGGTCCTCAATGCTCTTAATTTTATCTTGGATAAAAACAATGCCTCAAATCTCTCCCTAGCCCACCAGTGGGCGATACCAACCACATTAGGAACCACCAATATAAATTATAGTTCCATATTATTTCTTATATATTCGAGAAAATACCGGGTCTATAGTGAATCTACAAATATCTATAAATTAATGTGTTATGTTTCCAGGGCTTGGAAAGTTAAAAAGTATACAGGGTGGGCAAAAAGTCCGTAAAATTTTTAAAAATTTATAAAACCCGAAAAATTAAACAAAATAAAAAACGATTTGCAGGTTCAGCATCGATAAGTCAAGGGATCTTTTTTAGATAAAAAAAATAACTTGAAAAACTGCTGATAGGTGGCGTTTCATACATGAGTGAAAGAAAAAACACTCGAATAAAAAAAATAATGTTACGAAATCATTTATAATAGCATATGTTCCACATGTCCACCACCAGAGGGGTTGCAGTATTAAAGACATGTCATAAGTCCAGCAACGGCAGAGTACAGAATCTTCTGCTGTAATATACATGACAGATCTCGGCGGACCGCATCTTTCGATTCCGACAAATTAAATGGACGGGATGGATACACCTAGGATTTTTAATTTCCCCACAGCGAAAAGTCTGTTGGTGTCAGATCTGGAGACCGAGTAGGTGATGGAGACTTGCAATGTTTGCTAATGATTCTTTCTTCCCCGAACTTCTGTATCAAGAATTCCTAGAATGGATTAGAAGTGTGACTCGTTGCTTCGTCTTGCATAAACGTAACAATACAGAGAGCATCCTTTTCACGCAAACATGGAACAACCTTTTCGCGCAGAAGCTTTAAATAACGCTGAACATTTGCTGTCAACTTTTTCCACCCATTTACTGGACACTGTCTTTTTACTGTCACTTTGGTGGAATGCAGTGTTTTTTCTGTGAACATTCGTGGATTTGAAGTCTCCCAGATGCGACAGTAATGGGTATTAACATCACCATTTATCGAAAAATAAGCTTTATCAGTCCACAAGCTGTAAAAGTCCCAAGAGGAATCTTGTTCAATTTTGGAGTGAGCCCATCTCGCAAATACTTCTCTCTCTGCGTTATCCAACGTTAAAAGTTCATGGCAAGACTGTATGGATACTGATTAAAAATTCCATGAAGATTGTTGCGTATCAAGGATGGTTGTAAGTCAAGCATCTGCCAGCTTACCGTGCACTGTTACTCCCTACAGAGGAATATGACGCTAATGTTTCGCGCACCGAAAGTGTCTGCCTTAGACTTGGTTGTCCGGACCTTACACGATCCTAGAGCGATCCAGTTTCCTCAAATCGCTGAACAAACATTATAAGGTCTGCCACTGTTAAAGGCCTTTTTTTCAGTCTGTACAATTTTCTGAAGTCTGAATTTACGTAGCGCAACAGTCGTAGATTCCTCGTTCATGTAAAACAGCTTCACCAACAAAGCTTTGTCTTTTCAGTTCAGCATGCTTGTTCACTTAGTTGGCATGCAACGGAAAATTGGATCTGGTTCAAGAGCATCAGAATTTATAATCGCCTGTTTCTTTTACATATTTCCAACTAAGTCGTTTGTTCCAGCACCATCTGTAGGCTATTTTTAGAATTATTTTTCCAATCTTAAGAAAATCTCGTGACTTATCGATACTAAACCTGCAAACTGTTTTTTATTTTGTTTAATTTTCCGGGTTTTATAAATTTTTAAAGTTTTTATGGACTTTTGCCCACCCTGTATACTAAAATTCTATTATGTATATTCGTGAAAACACAAGTGTGCAAAACTTCGGCAAATTTTCAGATTATGCAGTTATTCAAAAGAAAATAAACTAGATGGCTTGGAATCCACACTACAGAGGCACGATGTAAATAACTTAACATAAATTTGAAACTAAAAGTTGATAATAAGATAATAGCCAAAAAATTAATCACACGCATTCAATATGGAACAAAACAAATAAAGGCTTTATTGACAGAATGGTGATAGTAAAGCACATTCTCTGGCCATGAAGAGGAACAACAAACTAAAGTAAAGGATATGACCACTCCCCCCCCTAAATGCATCCGTTACGTGACACAATCTGTTAATACTCAATACCAAATTATCCAGCAGTTCTTGAGGTAAAATCTGCTACTCATCAAGGAACCTCTTTCTCAACTGTCTGGCATTCTTCGAAAAATACGAACTTGCTGTCAGGCGTATCCCCAAAGTAAACCCCATAAATGATTAATTTGATTTAAATCAAGAGAGCACGCATGCCAATCCATTCTGCAGATATTCAATATTTCTAGAAATTCCTCAACAGCAGAGGTCCAGTGTGGATGTGCATTGTCGTAAACAAAAATAAAGGTTTGACCAATAGCACTTTGGAACAGACGCACGTGTGGGAGGTTAGATTCATCTCAGTAACAATCTCTAGTAATAGAGCTTACTATCGAAATTATGGAGCTTCATTTGTCCAATCAAAATAACGCCTCTCCACACAAGTACCTGACAACCACACCAACGCTCACATTCCCTGATGTTAATGTGAAGAAGAAAACGTGTCCCTCCCTCCCTCAATATCAACTGAAGCTGAGAGTCGTTGCTCAGACTGAGATGACTCTCATTAGTAAACAGAACGTGGCTCCATTGATGATATGTCTAATCTTTAAACTATTGAAAGTATTGTAATAGGTGTTGCTGATGGGCTAATGTTAATGTTATGTGGCAATCAGAACAACAGGTAAATAGACTACCTTTATGCAGAAGTCAGTCTGCAGAAATCCTGAAACATGTCGTACAGTTACCGTACGTAGTTGTTGAGCAGTATTACTCAATGTGGGGTTCCGATATTCTATTGCATCTAGAACAATACACAAATTTTCATTCGCAGTAGTATTACTTGGTAAACCACCGCCAAGTGGCGTAACAGGTGTACCTGTCATTTGGAGGCTTTCCGAGCTATTGGAACTACACTTTTGTCAATTCCAAAATCTTACTTAACATTCATCAAACTACGCCCTCTTAGAGCACGTTCATCATTCTACTACGTATAAAAACATGGAGATGGTTTCTCTTCCGTTATAGGCTTTTACTTTTACTAGCAGGAGATATCTAGAAATACGTCCTACCACCTTTTCATTAAGTTGCCTTGGCAATTAGAACGCACATTTCAGGCGCTGACGTACACTCTGATATTATACTTTTGATATTTGGATATGCATCACCTTTCTTTAAAGCTGCCTATTCAATGAACTGATCGAAAAAATTCCTTTTTAAAAAATGACATGGTTGTGTGCAGAAAAAATGTATTTGTTGCTTACGTTTGATACGTTTATATATATATATATATATATATATATATATATTATCAGTTTTATGTTTCGCCTAAATGAAGGGTAACGGCCACCGCACAGAGAACAAAAGTGAAGAGAGCAAAACCACTACTTGAAGAAAGCAGCTACTGACGTACAAGAAAGTTTAGTTTTAATAACGTCCCACTAAAAGAAACACGAGGGCTATTGGCGACGAACCTCACAATTTTGAACCTTGGTCAAGTTACGAGGATGTCACCTGATCTGGCATCTTCCTCTCCTAGCTTCCACACTACACCAACGGGAAGACTTTGGACCCCCGACAGATTTAACGTGCATCAGCCCTGGCTGGAATCCGGATCTTTTGTGGCATCAAGGCTAGAACCCGCGACTCAATGAAAACAGCAGGCCACGGGTTCGAGACTATGATTACTAGTCTACCGCGGTCACCCGAATGACGTGAAACCTGACAAGTGCGATAGGCATTTGAAATTGATAGAAAAGGAAGTATGAATGTGTGTGTGTGTTTTTGCTCCTCCTCACTCTCTACAATACTGTGGTATCTGTTTCTAAGCGTAAAAAAGCTTTCCTCTTCATAAAATTACAATTAAAAAATAAATGTTATTATATAATTTAAAGGAAACTTTGATAGTTCAAAATTGTTGATAGGTAATGATTTTTTTATTTGTTGAAGATATAAATATGAGAAAATTGATGAAATACTTTGAAATTATTTGATTTCAGAATTTTATTTGATGTAAAATTCTTATTTGTTGCATATTTTTGACGAAGCTAAATTTATTTGAAAACAACTTTGCTTTTTGATGTTAAATTGATGTTGAATATTTACATTTTCTATTTCCTTGATCAAAAATACTTTGATATACATTTTGAAGAAACATTATTTGATATCTTCGCTTTTTTGAATAACTAATTCTTTAGAAAATATTTCCTTCGTGCATACATATATATTGAAAAAAAATTCTTTGATTAAGAATTTTAAGCTCTTATTTGAAGATATTTGAAGAAATTTACGATTTGTTTTAAAGAATTAAATTTATTTTTTATTCTTAAGCATATTTTTGGGAATTTTCGGCATATATATTTGAATGTATGATTTGAATATTTAAATTATTGAGTTTCTAAGAGTTACTATCATTAATTTTTAATTATCTGAGTGATAATTTCTGAAACTATTGAATAATGACTATTCTCAATGATTATCGCAACATTGAAAAATCATTAAAAAAATGGTAGAACAAACCGCATAAAACTTTTACATCGTTTAATCTTTGATACTGTTGCAGATAGACAAGATCATTTAACTTGGAAGAAGTTTAACAAAAAGTAATGTAAAAGATTTTGCTTAAAGATTTAATTACTATATGAAATTTACTACATTTAGAATTTTTATCCTAACTTTTCAAAGTGTGCCAATATCATTATCCCGAATCTTAATAGTGTTAATCTATTAAAATAATAATTATCTTATCTTAGTGTCCTCGATTATTCATATCCACCCGAAAATTCTTGTCCAGTGACTAATTTTTCGAGAACGCTTAGTACTCTTCTCTAAGCCACCAGCAATGAAATAGGGGAAGTATCCTTAAGTTCGTAAGTACCGATGCAAAATCGTTTCACTGGATCTTCAAGAACTCAGCGTTAAAACCATCATTCTAGATAGTGAAGACATTTTTAAGGGGACTTAGTACCTTACGAAATCAAAAGTAGAACATTTTGACAAACTTTCTTCAATTCTTCATAAAACAACAATTTTTGCTCATTTCAGTATGAAACTTTGCCAGTTTGTGTAATAAAGTGCATAGTTTAAAATATTGGGTCAAGTTTTACTATTAAAGTAAAATATTTTCTTATACAACATGAAATATGCGTACAAAAATTTGAAAAATAAATTAGCTTACCTTACGTTACCCACAAGATACCTTTTGAAAGATGTACAGTAGAACCATAATTCTTATACCAAATTAAAGCTAAATAATGACCTAGTTCTGTAAACCTCAAATTTTAAATTTACCTTACATTAAAAAAAAATTGAAAAATTAAAAAAGTTTTCAAGTTTGTATTTAGTAACTTTTTTTTCATGTATCATGTTATAAAATAAAATCTAATCATCCTATTAACAAAATTGAGGTTCACAAAATAAAGATCTACAAGTTCAACACTCATGTAAAATTTTAAAGCTCTGCATGCAAAAGAATTTTTTTTTAATCCTGTGGGAAAGTGTGAAAATAGCAAACTGAGAAAAAGAGGTTTGTTTACATTGCATTACATAGAACAAGCCACTTTAGACATTTACATTTTTTGTTGCACATGACGTAATAATTGACAGATTTTGACGCGGTTTGTTTTAAAATGCTCCTAACATTCAGTACTATTTTTTAAAATCAAATTTGAAAAATCGAACTTTTGAAGGTGCAAAGGTACTAAGTCCCCTTAACTTATATCAGATAAATAATCCCATTCACCAAGTTTTTTTGTTAGAAAATGCCTCAAAGCTCCAGCTCTATATCTAATACAATCAATTTGCGGAATCATATACTGGAAACAATTAAAGCACTATAAGTTACACAAATTTCTAATAAAATTTGTAGTCATAAATTACACCCCTTACTTGATGTCCTGCAAAATCTCTTTCCAGAGTTTCTGTAAACGTGCCTTGAATTCAACCAAATTTGTTGGCTGTATAACTTGCCATCCTAAATTATTCCAGATATGCTCGATCGATGACAAGTTTAAGGATGGAACAGGCTAGAGAAGGGGGAAATGTAGAGGACGTAGTCCTGTGAAATCTTTGCTGTGTGTGGGCA
Source organism: Nephila pilipes (assembly GCA_019974015.1). NCBI lineage: Eukaryota > Metazoa > Arthropoda > Arachnida > Araneae > Nephilidae > Nephila > Nephila pilipes. The sequence goes on from BMAW01097518.1 coordinate 187,316, forward strand.
AGTATTCTCTTGTAGAAAAATGTCTCCTGGGAGCACTGCCACAAGTGGCAACAATCATTGCATAGCTTCATATAGTCTTGGTACCATGGATCAAAATTTGAGTCATCCTGTGTCATATAAGATGGCATCTCCTACTATCACACCAGTTGAGGAAGCGGTGTACCGCTGCAGATCAAAAGCAGGATTGAGACGTTCATCACGGGGCCTCCACACACGTACATGATTGTCATCATGTTCAAAATTGAATCTGGACTTGTCTCTAAAGACGACCTGAACTCATTCGGTTGTAGTCTAATAATTTAGAGAAACACCACTCAAAACGGAGGTGACTGTGAGTGGGTGTTAACGGCAGCACACGTAATGGGCTCCACGATTGCAACTTTCTTTCAGCTAGGTGCCTTACAATGGTACGCACTGACACAGAAGCTCATGGTGAAGGTTCTGCTTGTGTATGGAGGGTGGACAATGAGACAGCAATCGCTATGCGTGCGTGTTGTAGATATGATTTTCTTGTCGATTGTTAGTCTGTTGATGCGTCCTGAGCCTGGTTACCGTACGAAAAAACTCTCTTATCAACAGGTCCCAACATGTCCAGACAGTAAAGTCAGAACGACATTTATGTCTAGCTACCTGCCGAACTGATCAACCGGTTTCTATCATTCCTATGATTCTTCCCCTCTCGAACTATGACAGCTGCTCATAATGTTTCCAATGGTGGAATAATAACTAGCATCTCTCGTTATAAAGTGTCCCTCTGCATAATATTAAATGCACACAAACAAGCTGTTCTTATCGGTTTTATAATCCAAAACGAATGAATTTTAATGTCTTCTAGTGGCATCACGCAATGCGCAATCCAGCTGCATTTCTATAATTATTTACATAACTATCTGCTACATGTTTGCTTCATGTCAAGTTTCGTGACAAACCCATTTTTAATTCCTGGTGAGCAAATTGCTACGGTAACGAATATATATATATATATATATATATATACATGTGTGTGTAATAAAATTTTACTGACGTTGATCACTGCCATTGATTGACCACTAGGGTTGATGTGGTAATCCTTAATAACGAATATATGCCGATTAATCTGCTTATAGCATATATGTTATTTTTGCGAGAAGTAATTTGTTCTCTTTGATAATTGTTTATTTATTGCAATAAAATTAAACTCGAGCTCTAATACTACTGGAGAAGTAAAAAATTTATTTTCATAGAATGAAAAAAATATGATATTCATCATTCTTTCAAATAACTTTGCCATGTGGTTTTGATTAATCTGTAATTTAATGTTTTTCTTAAAATATTCCTCTAGAAATATCATTATTTCAATAATTAGTCTTGTAAACGCAAATCATCTAATTGCATATTAAATATGATCAAAGTAACTACCAAACATTAAATTATATATTAAGGCAATTTTATCTTTTATAACTTGTGCTCTGAAGTAACATAAAAGTCATTTGCTCTAAAGTATATAAATTAATATTCCTGGAGTATTTGAAAAAACGATTGATATGTTTCTCCTATCCCCTTTCACACAAATATATGCGAACTTCGAGCAGGAGAAGAATCTGAAATAAATCTATATTATTAAAAATAAAGAAGATCCTAGTTTTTTTTTTTCAATATGACTATGTATTGTATACTTATTACGATCATCATGATATTATTTTTAACGCACTTTTATATCGAAACAATTACACGTTCTTGAGTTTTATACATTTATGTATATTTACAAAATCCTTATGTTTTTATGATGTACAATGTGAAAAATGAATTCAATATTTTCTAAGAAATTAGAATATTTCAATTAAAGAAAAAAAATTCTTCCCTTTAAATTTAAATTTGAGTGAATGATTTCGTGTATAAAATTCAGTGTCACTTAAATAGTATTAAAATAAAGATATTTTTGGGTGGACCTTAGTTATCTAAGTTGATATGATAAGAAAATTGTTATAAAAATGCATTTTTAACATAAATTATTTATTTGTACTTAGAAATAACTATTTCGTAAATTTCATATTTTGTTAAAATAACTTTAGGACTTTTCATGAAAGAGCGTATGTAACATGAATTATCTATAAAAGAAGTCTTAGTTTTGATTATTTAGTTGAAATACATGTATAACTTTTGGAAAAATTTTAAAAAGAAAAATAACTAACGCATTTTTTTTAAGAATATTTTCATTACTGTTTAACAGATATTTAATTAGAATATACTACAGTAAAAATCATCACTTATGTAATTAAGTTAAACAAGAAAAATACTTATTAAAACATGATGTAATTTGGCTTAAAATATTACGTGACATCATTAAAAACATTTGATTTTTCTCAGCCTCTTGGTCATTTTTTTAAAAAAACAATTAAATATGCAAATTTATTTTCGTAATTTAATTTAAAATTCTATTTTCAACCAAAACTATGAAATCAATCCAGTATGAGTCAATTTCAATCAAGTTTCAGTCTGACAGACTCAAAGTTTTCTTATTAGAAATAAATCAATATATTAACATAATATGACACTTTTAATACCAAAATTGAGCAAAGATACAATTAATTATTTCCATTTATACATATAGTTAAAATTTATGGAGTCCATCATCAATAGCTCTTTCGTTGCTTTTAAGTGCAACATTAGTAATCAATCAATCAAGGTTAGTACTTTGAATATTTTCATACAATGTATATTACCATCACAAAGGCGCATTTGTTAATTTTCTTCTATATTCTCGCCTAGAATTATCCATTTTATGTAATATAAAGGAAAATGACAAAATCAATAATAAAAAATCATTAAGTGTCAAAGCGGTGATTTCAGCTTATAAGTTGAATATGATGTAGAAAATGTCTTTGAAGAATTTTCTTTCGTTCTCGAAAACAGTTTTAATTTGGAAATACACTCGTATACAATACCATTCTTTTCGTTAGTACTTTCTTATTTCTATGAATGACAAAGTGAACGCGACATACAAATAATAATAATAATAGTTATAATAATAAATGAGTTCGATTTTTAAATATTATTATTCATACACATTAAAATAAAGAAGGACATACAAAAAATGTAAATAAAAAATCAAACAGGAGTAGAAACATTAATAGCAGGAATTTCATATGTTTCGGAAATATTTTTATGAGTAAAATTTATCTTCTTTTTTTAATTTTGAGACTATTACTTTGCTTTTTTTCCAACAAGTATTGAATTTTGAGTTCATGTGGTGTCTATGGATGTAACAATGTTTATTTATTTTGCAGTTAAACATTTTTGCCTGAGTACCATTATTCCAGTTCTATTTCATATGCATGAACTATTATAGTATATTCAAGAAGATGATTCACTGAATAAGTATGTTTATATGAAATATTAGAGTCCTAAACATCTTAACAAAAGAATAAATGAGCTGTGACATTTAAAGTGCTTATTTTAATTACTGTACAAATGTCTACAACCAAATATTTACAATTGTTTAATATTATGGAAATGAATTTTTAAAATGCTGATAAAACAAATTATATTTTATTTGTTATCTTACGGTGCTATTTTTATTTGTTATCTTACGGTATTATTTTTGTAAAATGATTATTGATATAGACTAATCTGTTATTTTGTTGAAAATGGTTAAATTTAAATACTAATATTTAACGCTAAATTTTGTTCAACTGAAATGATAAAATTGTTTTTAGGAACTAAAACTTAACAGTAGATGAAAAAAGAAAAAAATGTAGAAACCGCTATTAAGTTTCACGATCCTAGTCGCAGACAAATAGAATTGATATCAAGTGTTAATGGATCAAAAATAAATAAAATATAGTGAGTAGCGAATAATTAATTTAATATTACATAAAAAAGAGTATTTTTCTGAAATAGAAAACAATTTTCTTTCTAGAATTAGGAAGAACATTATTTAAATAGTTTATATATATATATATATATATATATATATATATATATATATAATACAAATTTCATTTGAATTTCATCACAATCGTTATAGAAATATTCCACACAATGAATTACGGGGTCATATATTAGATTATTTTATGTAAATGTGTAGCGGATTTCCACTTCTATCCGACTCTTGTACCATAGCATGTCTAAATATAACGAACTCTAAAAGTCAATAACTGATTCAAAGACATGTAAGCTTGTTCCAATTCAAGTATTTATTTATCAATTATAATAATATACAATTAAATGGGTTATAACTCTTACTAAGACTCTAATATTAACCCACCAATTCAGATATTATAATAATACGCTCTGACCAAACCCTCTTATTGGGGTTGCTTTCATCTATCAAATCCTCTGTGACAGCTGTATACAGTAACTACTCTTGATATTATTGACCTTTTGTTAGAAATATACTCAAAGGTAACTGAACTCTTCCTATCTCCTCTAAATTTCGCTTTGTCCGTCGCCAATAGTCCTAGTGCCAGCTTGACGTTAATAAGAAACTAAACTAAATTTCGCTTTACTTATAAATCACTATATCAGACACACTTCAATTTATTTCCACCTCCATGTAATTAAAATAATTACGTTTCATTTCGGTTGGGAAGAAATTGTTATTTCATGCAATCAATCTCAATTAAAATCCCCAAGTTTCTTGAAGAGAAAATCGTGAATAGCCCAGCGTCACAAATGAATCATAATATTATTCTTGATTTTAACGTCACGTGATAATTACACCGCGAAAATAAAATATTATATGCTAGTAAGTAGTGGCTAAATCTATTCCAATTACTAATTCAAAACTGAAATTTTCATAAATTATCTAAAGGAACTGAAAAGAAGAAATTAAAGATTAAGATTTGATGATTAGAGGGAAAGAGTAATCTAATCATAAACATTTTGGTACTTTAAATTTCCTTTTTTTTCATAATCAAGTTTATTCATTGATATTTTTCTTAATAATATTACTTCAATGATTTTGAATGATTTAATATTAAAAATTAATGTATCACTATGCAAATCATTTAAAAAAAAACTTTTGCATAGAATACATTTTAACGTCAAATGTTTCAAACTCTCATTTAACATTAGTGGATTCAGTTTTTGAGTGTCAATACTATAGAAGCTTACATCACAATCCTATGAAATTTGAAATTCATCTTAATTTTAAGTTACAAAATCAAACATGTGAGTAAAAAAATATCAATAATGAGAAAGCTCTCTTTTTTTTAGTAAATAATTCACTATATTAATTCATAATTAACATAATTTAGTGCTTTTTGATCTGTTAATATTTACTAATTTTGTCTGGATGCAATGAGAATTGCGGAAGTTAATATCTTTTCCAGTGTTTAGGATTTTGTTCATTACAACAAACTAAAGGAAATATATAAATGCAATTTTAATTGCTAAACTATTAAGTTTTTATTACATTATATATTTAGAAAATTAAAATAAAATTTTTCATGCAAAATATATAATGATAGGTATACTGAAAAAAATGCGCAAAAAATATATTACTATGATGCGCAATATCAGTTAAAAGTAAGAAAGGAATATCTATTCATATGTAAATGGAACGCTTATAACCTTCATGTTCCTTTGTAATTTGACGTTAATAAAATATTTCCTATTTTTTTCTATTCCATAGGATATACAAGCTGTAATACCCCTCGATGCTCAGGCTTTGAGCTGAGTGAAATTCATCTAGAAAATAGCTTTTATAAAATGTTAGAATCACAATCATTTTCCTCTTCAGTAGATTCAAGGTAAATTAAACAACTTCTTAGCTAACTCGAATAAGAATATACGTATTATTTAATATGAAAACCAAAGTTATTTTATCCCAACTGTTATCGTAGAACTATAGAGTACACAGTGTTTTTCGCTTGTTCATCTGGAGTGAAAACAAACAAATTATTCTGCGTTCCAACTATTGAGCAAGCCAAATACACTCTATAAAAAAACGACACACCAAAAAGGAGTTGTCTAAGGAGACAAAAGTTGTTGTATAGGAAAATTATGTGCAGAAAAGAAAACGATTAAAATTTCTGAAAAAGTAAATGATTTACTTCAGAGTTAGATAGTTACAAAGTAACGAGCTCAATAAGGTGTTGAACCACCTTTAGCTTGCATGCAAGCTGCCACACGACGTGGCGTAGAATGATAAAGTTCCCTGATTGTCTCTTGCGGTATTTCTTGCCAAATTTGCTCCAATGGTTGGGCCAGGTCATCAACATTCCCTGATAGATGCAGTCGCCTTCCCCTCATAACCCAGGCATGCTCGATTGGAGAGGTATCCGGCTGGCCAAGGAAATGTTTGACAAGCTGTAAGGAAGTTCATAGCAACACGTGCCGTATGTGGTATGGCTTTAACTTGCTGAAAAATAAGGCCAGGGCACTGCAAAAGGAATAGTAGCCAAACAGGTCTCAGAATTTCGTCGACATACCGCTGTGCTGTAAGTGGGCTTCTAATGGCGACCAAGGAATTCCGGCTATCAAAGGAAATGGCACCTCAGACCATAACTTCTAGTTGAGGACCTGGTGGTTTGTAAAAGTGAAAGCATGCCCTGGGAGTCTCCAGACACGTCTTCAATGATTGATAGGACACAATTAGAAGCGGCATTCGTCGCTTAACACTATACGTCCCCAGTCGGCATCATTCCAGCCCGATTGAGCCAAGCAATCTAGCTCAGCAGTGTGCAGTCGTGAGTGGTAGATGGCGTAGCGGTTGGCACGAGCATAGATTTCGCTCTATCAACCGTCTGTAAATGATCATGATCTACTCTCTTTTGCGGGTCGCTCTTCTGATGGTCGATAGCTATGAATCCGGTGCTGTGATAGGTGATCGGACAATCCCACTTTTCTCCCAATTTACTGTGGCTCTAGATCGACTGCTACCATCATGCCGATGAAATCTGTCATTGTTCACCCATTTTTGCCAGCATCTTCTAATCGTCGCATCGCTTCGACTCATGAGATGAACGATTCTCCAATTTGCCCAACCTTCTTTTTTCAGTCGTTTATATGATAAGACTTCATTCAAACACTGACAGTTGCTCGTAATGAACTCTAATCCTGGGGCGAGGCATTTTTTTCAGTCGTTGAAAGGTATCGCAAATCGCAATACAACAGAAAATTTGACTATCAGATTGAGCATTATTTCTTATATACACCTGCTGAGTGCGCTGTAGCTCCCGATATTCATTCATTTGACACCAAATTTGAATCATTTGCTTGTTCTGTTAAAATGTTTTTGCATATGAAATTACATTACAATCGGGGTAATTCCTCCTTGTTGCATCATATTTTCTTGTTATAGAGTGTATAATTGATCATATGAAGAACATGGATTTTAATTTATTTCTTGAAACAGAGAAAGGGACACTGTTTCTGAGTCATACTTACAGCAAATGTTGCCGTATTCGTAGTCCCAGCGCAGATAAATGTATGATGATCTGCAAACGTATGAAAAAAGGGCATATTTCAACCCCTTGGTATCCATGGTGTGCTAGGAAATCAGGTCTTCCCCCGCCGCATTCCTTTGAAAATGGTAGCTCCTATTACGTTGAGCAACAGATTTTTCTCATTCAACCTTTGTCCATTGCGTATCGATTATACAAATTAATGTGATAGGGAACCTTTTTTTTTATAAAGAAGGTTTGTGAGGCAGCATTTCTGTGAGCTCAAGTACGATTCAAAATTCCGTCGAGAAATACGTAACTTTTTCTATATGCATTACAGAATCATTGGTTGAAAAGGTGACAAAGGTGCAAATATTACTTGGATATGAGTGTTAACAATTTTAACGCTGTCGGTTTTTGGTTCCAAAAGTATCCCTTTCACGTAGCCTTCGAATAGGGTTGCGATTTTTCCAATAATCGGTTATATATATAATTCAGTTCCTAGCTCGGTGTGTGACTTGCTCATATTAAAAAAAAAATAATGGAAGCGGAATTATATGCATACCACTAGTGGGGTCGACTGGGTCAAGATCTAAATAAATGTGTAGGTTTATACGAATTACATTTATACAAACGAACCCATTGATTTCTATACATATAGATTACTTATTAATATATAATAAAATATAGATTGTCAGATTTGAAGTCACAAACTAACACAGGGCTTAAATCTTCTCAGCTTTAAATATTTTTATCAGTTTTCGATTATTGAGCATTGTTTAGTCTTTACCTTGCCCAGAATAACTGGAAATTGTTAAAAAAGTTACTTTCTTTTAAAAAAGAAATCCAAAGGAATAAAAAACTAAGAAAATAAGCAAAATAAAATATAAAATTAACTCTCAAGCTATTGTGGCTATGTGAGCTTACTGTAAGAATTGGAGAATGGGAATTTGAAAGCTTAAGTTACCCTGCATAGTAGACTGGAGATAAATCTGAGAAGTGGATTTCTATTTGAAATTAGCTTGAAGTTAGCATTCTGATTCGATGATAGATTTCATCTTTTTTGAAAAGATTTCTGATTCTAATTTTCTGCGATGTTAGGAAGACTTTGGGAAGAAAAGTTGAATATTAAAAAAAAAAAAAAAATACAGAGCTAGTTGGTCGGTAGACTAAATTTATGGAACTGAATCCTCAAATGATATATTGTGCCAAACACAAGGTTAAGAGCATAAGAGCTCACATTCTAATTAAATACTAAATCTCCATATAGATTGAGATTTTGATTGCAGTTTCTGAAATGTTAGGAGGAATTTCGGGAACGAAGATCAGTATCAAAATTTTAATGTGTATGAATACTTCTTAATGTCTTAATATTAGAATCTTGATTTTAATTTTCAATATATCGGAGGGATCGATTATGAATAAGTTTTTTTTTTTTTTTTGAAAAATATAGAAGCTGGTTTTTTTTGCCTAATTCCATTTATTGTTCGGAATTCAATTGCATTGTAGATAAGTGTTCATTCCTAATAAATCATTGGGTATTTAAAATTTGTCTTGAAATATCATTTTGCATTCTGAACTTGTTAATATGAGTTTTCACTACCTAAACAAACTGGACATAGTTAGGATTGGTTTAAAAATCGGAGGATATATAAGCATTATATTTTTAAAAGTCATTTTTGAATCCCGAACAATTAATTAATAGGTAAATCTGACAGTTGAAACCTCGTAATTTTTTTTTTAAATTTTGTATTACACGTTACTTAAAAGTGAGTCACTTAATTAATGTCACACTACTCTATTTGGTGTGAGTGTGGCCAGGGCGTTTGTGGGTTAATAATAAAGATAATTAGAATAATTCAATGTCTATTATTAAACTAGAAGGCGGCACGCATGTTTTTGAAATTCAGGGTTATTTTACATTCCGAGATCTAGTCTTCTAGTTTGATGATGTGCTTGTTGAGTCCGAGAACTGCTTTGTTATGTGTTGTGTACTGGAATAATATGCTAATTCCATCTGATTACACGCAGATATTTGTAGTGAAATTATATTGTTCATCAAAATATTCAAAACAGTCAGACCCGTAATAGATTAGCTCGCAATTACCGATGTTTAATTTCTTGGTGTTTTAGAACATGTTTTTGACATTTGCAACAAAGGATCTGTTTTTAAGATATTTATCAGATCAATAATTTTGGGGTATTAGTTTGCATAGCGGTTTCTTTCGTATCACATTATAACTGTTTTTCAGATATAAATTTTGTAGCTTAACAACTTAAAGAGATGAGGATTTATTAGTTTGTAGAACATTCCCTCATGCTCAAACTCTTAAAAGCTTTTTGGATATCAAACAAAACGACACTTGTCAATTTGTTTTGCCATTATTATTAACATACTTAATCTGTTTAACTACATGCATTCAAATAATTTCTGAATAATTATTATATCAATTATTAATTTAAGTAATAATGTCTTCAAGTTAATTAACTTAGTTTTAAGAATAAAATATTTTTAATTGCTTACACTTTGAATTCTAATATTGGAAGTTTATAATTACTATGCAAAAAACATTCAGCTATGCATTAAATAAATTCAAATTAATAACCGTGTTGCTTAAGAAATACATGTTTTTAACCACTCTAGTTGCAGTTGGAGGTAATTTTTAAATTAATAAGTATTGATAATTATTGAATGCATATATAATTAATAATTACAGAAATACAAATACAGATTTTTTCATCCCATGATTTTGCTTTTTGAAATCTTATATAGAAAGGGACCATCCTATAATTTTGAAGATCAAGTGAGCATGATTTCTTCAACATCGGAACGAAACTGTAGATTTGCATGAATTACGTATAAATAAATACTGCTCTTTATAGATATAGATATGCATGCATAATACTTATCTCCTAGTAACTGTAATAATTATAAACTTCTCTTTCTAAAATCAAGAGACAAAATTTCTAAGAGTTTTAAGAAATATTAGACCTGTTTTGAATGTAAAACTATATGTAAATGCAATAATGTATTAACAATATCAGAATACCATTATTAATTATGTATAGAACTGATATTATTTTTTATATTAGATATCAATGCATTCGTGTACTTCATTGGAAGATAAAAGACTGAAGAAAAAATTACTTTAAGAAAAGAAGCAATACAACGTTCCTTGGGTTTTATTTTCATGCGCATAGGTTGCTTGAGAAAAGCAATTTTAACGAAGTAGATTATCGCCATATCAAGTGGGAAGGATCATAAGAGCAACAAAATTTCTACATACTTAGTTAATGATGGATTAGTAATTTTAAGAATTCCCTTTCAATCATTACTCAATCGAAATTTTAATAAATTTTCTGCTGTAGTAACCACTTATGGGGCCATTTTTTCTAGTAATGGATTATTGAAGTATTTTTGAGATTCAAAATGGTCACAGAAAAATATTTTCAATTTATAGTATCAACTTATTTTGATTTTTAGGAATCTTTTTGTTATAAGATAAGATGATGGTAAGTAAACTTCCCATGAGACAAAAAGGCTATGGTAAAACTGGATTAAAGTATTAATAATTTTAAAGGATAATCATTTCAAGTTAATTTTTTTATTGAATTTTAAAATATAATTGAAAGATAATTTAGCAATTTGGTTCTATTCTGTATATTTTATTTCTTCCAGTGATAATGCATATCTTTTCTGAATTTATTTATGTAGAAAAAATAAGAAATGAACATTATACTAAAATTATAATGTCCATGAGACAAGAAAAAGTGTTTTGTAAATCTTTTCTTTTCACTTCCTCTTTCTTCACATGCTAAAAATGTTACTGTTGTATCATTTGCGTATTTACTACATGTTCCTTGAACAGGGATTAAATAGGTATTGCTAACTATTGTAAATAGCTTTAGATGAAATTTGTGCTTTCATATGATTCTGTAAAATCGGTATTTAGTGCGTACCTTCCGAAGAAGTAAATTTTGTTATAATTTTGAAGTAGTGAGATTACAAATTACATCAAAACCATTTAATGTTATATAGATATAAAGCTTCATAAGGACCTTTGGACTCCTTAAAATAGTTCTTAAAAATGTGAGCCACATAATGTTTTATCATGCAAACTCAAACAGAATTCGAAAGAAAACTATTTTATTGTTTATTATTGGTTTATGGAGTATTTTAAATTTTAAATATTACTGACAAAATACTTTTATAATACGAAATGATATACAGTTTGAAGTATCTTAAATTCCAAATAAAGTTCATAAAATATATAATCATATTTATACCACTTCGATAATCATATTTCAAACAGTTAATATAAAAATTCAATTGTAAGACTGAAAAATAATTCTTAGACAGTCATAAAAACATTTCTGGCTTATAAAAACCCCTTTTCTATCATATAATTCAACAACAAAAAAAAACTAGTAATAATAATACTTTGAAAATAAAAGAAATACTGAGATAAAAAGAAACTATGACGAGGTTAATTATAATACCTTAAGTCTAATCTTTTAATTTTATAAATTATTCATTTTTATTTTAAAAGTAATTGAAATAAACTTCGGAGAAAATTCATTAAATAATTTTAATAACCAAAGTTAAATATCCAAGTTTCTATCAAGCAATTTTTATTCTTCCCAAACTTTACAATGGTCCTTTTTTTACAATTTCAAAGTAAAATTTATCAAGCAAAAACTATCCTTTACCTTAATTTAGCGGTAAAAATATTGCACATTATTCTGAAATATGGTGTTCTTCATAGTCTTTTTGAACCAAGAACCCAATGAGTGAATGCGTACAATGTTGAAATCTCTCAAACAATCAGAGTCGCGAAATGAATGCTCCAGCAACAAACATGTAAACAAGCATAATTCCAAGTGCATTCGTTTTGAGCTAAAAACGCCCCGAGGCATGTAGACGTTTCGTTCAACTACAAAGTGTTACACTTTGAATGAGATCGAAAAGGTTCATTGAAACAACTTAAATTATTCATCGAAATAGGGAGACATGATAATAAATATTTACATAGCTTTCCCAGAGGAATCTTCTGTTTATATCCGTACTGATAACAAATGAATCTTTAGAGCATCGCTCGGATTGATGAAATCATTTTTAAATATTCTGGAGTATTTTTTTGTTTTATTACATGTAGAACCAAGGTCTCGTATGGATGGAATCAACTCCTACGTAGGCAAATTTGGTAATAATTTTTGAAAATTATATATATACTCAGTAGTGCAAGGAAATAATCCAAAATAAATAATTAAAACTACCATGGAAGCTCATATTAAATTATAAGAGAAAAATTTAAAAACTGTAGAGAAACATGCAGATATTTTTTAGATCGCAGAGAAAGTTAAAATTATTTAAAAAATATTTGTTCTTTTATTTGTCTATAACCATCTATTATTAAAATAAGTATACAGAACCCCACTAACATAATATAATTAGAAATAAAATTTAAATATTTCTATATACATTACAAAGTAGAATTAACTATTTACTAATTATTTAACAATATAAACTTAAGTCAGAAATATTTGAAGTATTATATATGTATGGAAAATTTGTATAGAATTCTGTAATTATTTTATATCTTTTACATGTGACTTCAAAAATATAAAGAAGGAAATTTCAACTTTAAAACTATATTTAAGATATTTTAAAAATCATTCTTCATATCTCGTTGATATATGAGAAATTTTTTCTCCTTAAATAAAATTAAAAATAATATTCCCGTAAGTTGAGTTATGTAATTCACTAATCCACTAAGGCATTCTAATAACATTGATATAAAAATTATCTCTTTCATGAAAATATTACTGTATATTGTGAAACCTATTATTTATTTTTTTTATCTAAGTTTTAGATTTAGTTAACTTCATTATTATTTCGAAATAAATTTAATCAGTAAGGATGAAAAAAAAATTAGCTTTTTATTTAAAACTATTTTGAAAATAATTTGGTCATCTACATATCTACACAAAATAAAATTATTATTATCTATATCTTTTTCATTTCAATGAAATGTAAATTTATTTACATTCTCTATACCAGTGCTAGCTAACAAACTAAATATTTAAGTCTTTCATAAGAAATCTTACAAATATAAGATTTTTTAACATAACTAGAACCATTTTCAAAATTATTTCTAATAGTAACCATCTTATGAAAATCTTTACAGTATTTTGTAAAATAATTTGTGATAATTTACGAAGTTTTGAAACATATTTACTATAATCATTTGTTACAATGGAAAATTTAATAGGTACTTGTTATAGAATTTAGGAAATAATAATAATATACATGTAATACGGGGTTGCTCAATAAGTGTGTTGGCGCATGTGCGCCAACGTCATGCGCGCTAATGCAGATATGCGGCTCTTCAGCCATGTACCGGCAGATGAGAACTTTCTGTGAAAGAAGGCAGACGAGAATTTTCTCTGTAATATGTTGACGTGGGCAATAATGGAACTCTTGATATTTTGAAGCTCACAATTATTAAATGATTAAAATTTGCTGCGTTTGTAAATAGCTTTTAGATGTGTGGTCAAATAAAAAGTAAAAAGGAAACAAGCGTAGCTGGTCCGTCTTTAAAATAAAACAACGAAACAAATAAAATAAACAAAGTGCTTAGAAAATGATAAATAAGCTATTTTAAATCTATTTTTCTTAAAAATTTCAACAAAAGTCCAGATTAGACTTATACAATTTTCCTAGTATTTCTCTGATTTATAAGCCATCTAAAAAGAAATATTTTTGAAGCTTCTGAAAATAAGCATATGTTTGGGTGATGACCTCGGCATTCGTCGGGAACCGATGCCCACCGAGCCATTTTTGTAAATTTGGAAATACGTCTCTTGAGACAAATCCCGTGAATGCAGTGGGTTTTGTAATTATGCGTACTTTAAATCCAATATTTGGCCATCGAAACTGCACAGGTGTGCACTCCTGTATTGTCTTCATGAAAAAATCTGTTTTATTTTTTCAAATGAGGACGCTCTTTCTTGATTTCTTTACTAAACCAGTGCAATAAGGGCGCATAATAATCTGCAATTATTGTTATTAGTTCACCCGTGTAATCAGTGTGGATGATTCCGCGAGCATCCTAAAAAAACGTGGCCATCAAATTGCTGCCTTTTCTTTTCTCGGAGCCCGTTCGCCTTCAAAACCACACTACTTTGTCTTTTCCTTTGTCTCTGGATTAGAATTGCGAACGAAAAAGTAGTAAAATAGCCTCAGAGTCTATAACAGGATTGCGTTTATTTTTCGTTGCGATTAAACACGGCACTTAACATGTCGAGATTTTTTTAACACCCGTTTTTCTGTGCAGAACTGAAAACACTATACCTTGCGATATGTCAGATGCCTTATCCACTTTATAAATAATGATTCGTTAATCACTCAACATATGTCGTGGAATTTTTCAATCATTCCAAGAATAGTCACTTTCATTGAACATCCGAAACGATAAATCATCTTCTGTGGATATTCGGCCTCATTTAAATTCAGTTACCAAATTGTACGCAGTTATAAACGCAGGAGGAAAGGTGCATGAACTTCATTGAATTAAGCTGTGATTGCTTTCATTGTAAAGTGTTTTAAATACGTGTTATATACTCACTTTTTTTCTAATTTTCTAAATAAACACAAGTTTCTTCCTTCAACTATCGACAAAAATTAAACCATATGATGGAAATAACTATAGTTTAAACAGAGATAAAGAGATATAGTTAAATAAAGAGTCACAAAGCGTATAAAAAACAATTCATTTTCAATTATACGAGCACCATCTCTTTGATTTTCTAAGAACCTATTGAATAACCTTCGTATTTATTTTGGTAATTTATGCAATAATGTAATCATTATGGTAATTTATGTAATTTCATTTTTCTACATCTTATAGAAAATATATATTACATAAATACGCTTTTTATAAATAGCACTCGTTTTTTTAATTTTGAAATATTTCAGAGCGACAAGAGGAATTACTATCTTTTGTTATTTTCAGTGTTATCAACGAACATCTTGTCAAATCACGCATGCTGGTAAATTAATACTTATTTCAAATGGTCAACTTTTTAAACATGCAAGCTTTAAAAAACAAATTTTAACCATAAATATGTTAACATTTAAAAATTTGATTGATATTTATTGGATATGAAGATAAAAATTAATATATCAGAAAATTAACACATTAACCAGTTTATTTTCTATTCATTGCATTTAAGACATATATACTTACATGCTTTGAATACTTAAATTGACCATATTCACACAAACAAACTTGTTTCCTCCGCGAATATTTGATACCAATGATGCTACAATAATTATTTTTATTCTAGTGTTCTGTTCGCTTGGGATTAATATCATTAAATATCATTCTTCAGCATTTTCTCAGAAATCAATACACTTCAAATTCACTCTATATGTCTTCGTTCCATATTTTAACACAGTCACATAATTTAAAAATCAGAATTTAATAAACGAGCTTCTCAACGGAATTTGAAATGCTGAGGACTACAATTGTATTTGATTTAAATTCATCATCACCCTCCGAGTAACAGCATGTAGATGGCAGATCTTACACTGAATAAATCTCCCACTAGATGCTTACTTCTTTATCCTGGCACAACGCGCTCCCAACGCATATTTTCTCAGGAAAAGCAGTTCTTCGCCCGAGAATTCCTGTTAAGTAGAAAATTCAAGTTTTAGTGAATATATATGTACTTAAGTCAATGAATGAGTATTATCAAGTTTGAATAAAGTCTTATTTAAAGAGTCATAAAATTTAGTTTTACAAGAAAGAAATTTCTTTGATTGTTTCACAAAAATAATTCTGAATTTATTTACATAAATTTAAAAAAAATGTAAAAAAAAATTAATTGATAAGTTTAATTTATTTAAATTAAGTAAATTGCGGCAAAATTTACAGTTGTAGAAAAATAATTTCTCTCTATTTCTTCTACTTCTCATATTTTGTGGAACGTTATCGGAAAATATAAATTTAAATATTTTAATTCTTCCATCTAAAATTTATTTTTATTTTATTTTTGTAATTCTCAATGCATTTTAAATGATACTTAAAATAATTATGTACAGTTATAACTAATCCTTTGGCATCTTTCATTTTAGTTTTCCCTTTTTTATGATAGAGTTATTATTTTTTTTTCATGGTATCAAATTTCAGAATCGGAAAAAAATCATTTTTTCATGCTTGGAATTGGACAGTTTTCATTCTATTCAAATAATTATATTTGCACTGATAATTAATTCATGTTAATTTATCTTTACGAATTCATAAATCTGAATTGATAAAGTAGTAAAATTACAATTTTACATGCCTCATCAGAATACAAGCACAACCTGCGCTCTGAATATCAGAAATGAGACAGAGAAAAGAAACAAATTAGAAACTGCGAATTCATTTTTCCGGAAAATTCACCCAAAGGCTTAAAAGGAATCAGAATATAGCTTTGAAAAACATTGAAATATGTATTTGCAGTGTAGAATGAGATTTTTTAAATAGAAAATTACATTTATCAATTAAAATTCTATTTTGTAAAAAGAAAACTAATTTATTTTCAACAAGCTGTTTATATGTTTAAAAATATATACACGAGGATGACAAACTGTCAATTTAAAAAAAAATCTTAAACAAAGTTCTAGAAGGTATTACGGAATCCATTATTAACCTCTAAATCTATTTGTATTTATTAAATAACAGTTTAATTTTAGACAAGATTAAAAATTACTTAAAACCTATAATAAAATTAATTTTTAATTTTTAAATGAATTCCCTAACAATAAATATATTTTGCCCAGAGATAAGTATTGAAATTCCTTTCTGCAGATCTAGAATTAAAAAAGTTAAAGTTATAAATAAAAAAAAATTTCGAACTCTACAGTGCTGCTGCTACATTTGCTGATATTTGATGCAATAAATACATGTATCGCCTGTGTAATTAATCTAAACATTTGGAATCTATACTTTTTACATATATAAAATTAGATGCTATTTTTAAGCCGCTATTTAAGAAATTTATAACAAAGTAGCAATAATATATGTTACTTAAGCCTTTCGCTACCGGAGGGAGAAAAAAAGAAGTACTTCTCTGGGCCCGCGAATTCTTACTGCGGAGTGTCACGCTGTGCCCAGATGATTTTAGATAATAAGCCTAATTCACGAAAAAAATTCCTCTAAAATAGGCTATTTCTTAGAATATTTTGCTTTTTACATATATTATTTAAAATACATTAAACTTAACATATACGAAAGAAAAAAAGATTTAATCGAAAATTGTATGTTTTATACATAAAATTACATAAAAAATTATATCATTTAAGAAAATACAAAATATATCTACATTTCTTTCATAAATTTCATTGTGTAATGATGTACCATTATATGGAATATTATTATATAAAAAATGAATTTTATTTTGCTGTTTAGTATTTTTATAAGATAAAATTCTTCAACGCATACTCCAACGTCACATGTCTTACACACATATTTTGTCAACTTTTGACGCTTCACGCAAGATTTTGAGCAAAGGGCACATATTCTTCATCTTTTTTTTCCTTTAATGGCTATGTACAGATTTGGATTATTTTCACTAACATCACTGTCAGATTCATTAGTTAGTTCGCAAATCTCAATACCAGATATGTACTTTCTTTCCGTCATGACTGTCACTACAAGTAAAAACCGATCGAATGAAACAAAAAGCTGGGAGCATCTGCTACTAAAAACCGTAATCCTTATAAACATCCATAAATTCTCATTCGAAATTCTAAGAAGAAAGCAAGAAAGAAAAAGCAAGTCGAAAGCAAGAGCACCCTTTAAATGATGTCATTACATTTAAAAATTCGTGTCACAATTCGTGGGAGTGAAAGGTTAATAAACACACGCGTATATTGTGTGTGTATTCAAAAGAAAAAAACCATTTTAATATGAAAGTAACACTTGATTAAAATGAAACAA
Source organism: Nephila pilipes (assembly GCA_019974015.1). Lineage (NCBI taxonomy): Eukaryota > Metazoa > Arthropoda > Arachnida > Araneae > Nephilidae > Nephila > Nephila pilipes. The sequence goes on from BMAW01097518.1 coordinate 205,671, forward strand.
TATATTTATCTAATCGTGGGTGAATTGATGAGGCCAAAAATCAGGCTCTTTGTCACTCAAGTGTAGTGGAATAATTACTCTAAAGATAGAATCATGATTTATGTACAGACCCCAACACACACGAACAATTATGGTTCTACGACCATGATGGTTATATTTGTTACCCGCAAGTTTAAAAATTCTTGTTTTATCTCAAAGCTACTATAAGAGCAGGTACTTTTATGGTGTCATTTAATTACGAACATTCATTTCTTAATCATTTTTATTACATGACGACACTTTACAAACATAAAACATACACGAAACAGAGAAATTAAACATTGAATAGATTTTAGTCCTTCAGCGAGCTCAATGCTCTTCAAGGTGTGTCTCGCTTTCGGGTGTTATGTCATTTCTACTACTGGCACTGAAGAACTCTACACAACTAGAAGACGCCAATGTCTCACACCTCTCCTTTCAAGAGGGTATCATAAAAAAAAATACATGTACTAAGGAATTCACAAAAACTGCATCTAGAAAAAAGAAAACATTAATAATACATTGTTTCAAACACAAAGAAATATTAAGTATTTTCTAAATGTTCAGGAAAAGAGTTCAATGTAATTCAGATATCTATCCACTGAGTTGCTTGTAGTCGACTCAATGCATCTGCGTTCAAGTGAATTTTACCACGCCTATAGCAGACACTGTCGTTGAATCTTTCCATAGCTAGAAAATTATTTACGGAATCAATGGAACTGTGCATATGTATCGTGCTATCTTGAATAGAATTTGGATTTATTTTAGGTATTGTATTCTCAACAGGATTGACAGAAATGTACTTATGAGATAATTGGATTTCATCAATACTAAGCTTATTTACATAACTTTTAGTTGCAATCAAATCATTATAAGCAATCAAACTTAATAAAATATCATGTACTAAATTATTTACAATTGCACACATGATTGCAACAAGTGTATATGCAAAATTAGACTCAGAACTTACTATTAAAAATTCATATTTATTAATGGTGCAGTGACCATATGCCCAAAAGCAGATTTTTAAATAACCTTTCCGCACGGAGATTCTTAGAGTGTTCAGGTACCATAAGGGTTTTAACTATAGATAATTGGGATGCAGTATCCACAACAACAGTTAATGTTTTATTATAGCATTCGAATTGAATAGTGATTAAGGAATCAAAACAAGTTTTAATTTAATACGGCATTTTCGGTAAGCCGCATAAAATATTTGTTGATATATTCGCTGTCAGCGAATAATTTTCATTTTTATTGTTCTGTTAATTAATTTCTTAGTTCTTTTTTTTTCAAAAGTGCATAATAATGTATTATGATTCCTACTATGGCAAATTTCATAATTCAGTTTATTTTTACAATCCTTAGCTAAGTTTCTTATGCCAAAACAAATAAAGCAATGTTAAAAAGAATTCACACAAAGGAAATATAAATTAAACTTTTTTGAGGAAAAATAAATTTCTGTAGAGAAAACTGAATAATACAAATCAAGCAATTTTTTTTTGTAAAAAAATTTAAATCACTTTTTTTGATTATATATACTCATGCGTAACTGATTTAATGTTTTATTAAGTAAGAAACTTAATTATTATCTTTAAAATATTAACTTCTTAATAAATATTATTGTCAATTAAAAATAATATGAAGTTAATTCAAAATTTCAGCTATACAAATTTGCTATACAAAAAAATAATAAAAATTAATTAGTTGCCAAAAATCAAATCAAAATTTATTAGGAAGAAAAGTAAGCATTTTTAGAAATGTACAAGTAAAATTTTTTGGAAAAAATATTCTTATTTTAAAATAAAATTTCTTGTAAATTCTTGGAAGTTAGATTCGAAAGTTTCTCTGTAATAATACAATCAGTTTTAGAAAAAAGTCTTCCGTATGGTTCGGACATCATTTGATATTAAATTTTCTTCTCACAAAATATACCTCGGTTTCAAAGCAGAAACTTTTTCTATGTGTACTAAAATGAGTCTTGATTACGGAGAAGAAAACTTTCTTACATTTATCTCCTAACTTCGGCAACTGCAAATGACATTTTTGTTCTTTGAAAGAAAAATTAGTTTAAAATGTAAGAGCTGACATATTTTTTTTTTAATTTTGAAATATATTTATTAAGACTTGTTTGTCTCTGAGATAAAACAGCTTTTTCTGTTTCAGTTCATGTAGATACGCAACGATCTTAAGATTGAGATTGAACTTCCTATTGTGATTTTTACCCAATGTTTTGTTCCAATTTTTTTACAACCATATTTATGCAGTGCTCTAATATTTTTTTTTCTTGCTTCTTCATTTTTAAATCCAAATAATTTGAAATGAGAATTTAAAATGGCTGCTAAGGTTATTGTTTTAATAAATTCCTCAACATCCATTTGTAGTCTATTATGTAGTTCAGTAAAAACTCTTAAAAATGTTACTTTTTCCTTTTTTCATGAATAAGAATAAGATATTTTATGAAAATTAGAGCTTGACTTTCTATCACATATTTCCTTCTTTAATTACTAAGGACTTTCAATAAGTCCTTAGAAATTCCAGGAGATGGGGCTCGTAGCATTGAAAATAGTGTGCTTTTGTAAGATTCTTGAATCACTAGATCAGATCTGTCCAATCCAAAAGACTTTGCGGGTCGCTTTGGAAACACAATTTATTAAGGCGGGCCTCATTATATATATGGTGTGTGTATGCGCAAGTGATGAATTCGATGCTGATTCAAATTCTCACTTTAACAACTAATACAACTTTCAGCTTTCAAGACGTGGGAAGAAAGAAATTCTCCCAAACCTCATTAGAGAAACCAAGTACATTTTGTTATAAATTGAGGGGAATTACATTGTATTGAATTAAATATATTTATACGAAATACAATTCTTAAAACTGTCGAGCAGTTACAACAAAATGCTGGAGCTAAATTATTATCGATCGAAAGACACCGAGCAGGTCTTCGGTCTGAACAACACGTTTCTGCGCCAAATATATAAGGCTTTCTGCATACAGAGTGGCGGCTGCTGTTTCACATGTTCCACGCGTCACATTCCCTCCCTACTTCTAGTATTGCACACCCGCTCTTTTCAGAAAGTTTGCTGATTAGTTATACATTGTATAGTGTCTAAACGCTCCAGGTTTCCTGTGCGCTTTTTAAAACGAGCTTTGTTTCTGAACAAGATTAGAGAAAAAAAATTGTTATAAAAGTTTAGTCAAATAGTGAGATATCCCCATGGTAGTAGGGTATGATATGAGTGACATATGGTGGAATGTTCTTCGGTACTTTTATGAACAATAAGAGTTTAATTCTTTATTCAGATGTCCCAGCTATGCGGGATACAGGTTGACACCAGGTGGGTTACATGCCATCCTTGAGACGCAGTTTGGCCAGGCCTGCACCAGACAGCCAACTTAATCTCACTTATTCGTTTTCTTGACCATGACACTATTCGTGTCTCAAAAAGTCTTTGCCGTAACATTTTCGGTTGATGAGACAATCTTTACTTTTTTTGGAAAATATTAACCAGAAGCAACCGAACTTTTTGATTTTTAATTGGTTCCTGGTGCATAAGCTGATGCACGTTAAATCTGTTCGGGGCCCAAAGTCCTCCCGTTGGTGTGGTGTGAATGTTAGGAGAGGGGGGTGCCAGCTCAGGTGTCGTCCTCGTCACTTGACCGTGGTTCAAAATTACGAGTTCCGTCGCCAATAGCCCTCGTGTTGCTTCTAGTGCGACGTTAATATAAACTAAACTAAACTAAACTAAACCTGGTGCATAAAGATGAATCCTGGTCTCACAAACATTAACAGCTTGACATTGTAGCAACCAAACTTTGTTTTCTGAGTAAATAACTACTAAATCAAAACTAACTTATAAATGAAAGTCAAATTTGTTTCAGCTCCTTTTAACCGACGGTAGCACCCAATGGTAACAACAATGTTTCCCAATTTTACCATGTGTCTTCAAATGCATGTACTTTTTGGACCACCCTCATAATAATGGCGTTTCTTCGAAAGGGTTAACCAAACACAGATAACTCCTTACAAATAATCTATTCCTATGGTGATAAAATAGGATATACTTATCAGTTAAAGGTTTTGGGATTTTTAATCTTACATTGTTTTATTTTTATATTAATCCATCATAATTTTGAGTAGTTGACATTCTTTTGGTTTTTTAAGTACTTTTCCTTAAAAAAAACCTACTTTTTTTTTAAATTGAACTTTTAAATCCTAGGACAATTAGATTGAAGGGATGAATAGAGCATGCAAAATATTTCGAATCTAATTTGCTTATTATTGAGTATATAATCTCTTGCAATTTTGAGTTATAATTGCTAATTCTGTTTCATTAAATATAATTTCTGGACATTTTTAAGTATGGAACTAAGTTTGCCCTTAAATGAAAAATTTGAAAAAAAAACAACATTATATGAGTATTAATTTTAACTCAAACTTCATATAGATAAAATACTCAGTAGCATCCAAACAACTTTCATTATTAGTTGAAGGCAAAGTATTTGTAATTTCTCAAATTCATTTAACAGAACTCAAAAATTTTAGAACAGCAATTTTACTTGTTTCGAAATATGCTGTTATCATAGAATAAAAATACTTATTTTGCTCGATTAAATGCAATAAGGATTTAAGGTATTCCCAAATTTAATAAAACATTTATCTTCAGTAACTAAATAAATGGTTGGTAGACCAAGAAAAATAATTTCAATAAATTTCTGTCAATTTTTTTTATGATTGTCAGTGAATTTCTTTCAATGTTGAGAAATGGAATGCAAAAAGGGTTGCTTTTCTCTTTGTTCCTAAAGGAGGCCTTTGTCTAGCACTGATGTTCCAGGTATATTTGGATTTCAATGAGTAACTATGTTAACGCTAATTTGACCTGTCTCTTCTGCATCGGTTATGTTAGTAATTGCATTTGACAGCCACTTAGTCCTAGAATAAGAGTTAATATGAACTGCAAGATGCAAGACCTGAATTCGTATCCAGTACCTGACTCCAGAGTATTCTGCGCTCTATGCGAAATTACTGTGCCTACCCTTGTTTATATCGTGCTCTCGGGAACATTGAAAATTGCCTACCCCGAAGGAAGCAAGCTACAATAACGAAACCTTGCAAATTTGTTTAATGATGTTTAATATGAAATAAGTCCAAGTTTGGTGCTAATGCGCATGACCATACACCTTGCAAAGACTCAGATCACAAAGTGGGTTCTATATAAGCCGTCGCACATGCAAAACCGATTCTAGTGACTAGGAAACCAACGAGGCGAGATTATCGATGAGCAGTGTGGCAAATCCTCGTAGATATCACAATGATTCGTTCCACGATACAGTCAGATGTAGGTCGGCATCTGACTGTATCGTGAACTGTTTTGCATCTGACTATAACTGGAGCCAATTGCTCTTGAAACCATTTCCAGACGCCTTGCTAAAGCGAATCTGTAATCTAAGCTCCCTTTTTGTGTATGGCCTTGAACACTGAAACAGTGGTGGCTTCGTCTGCAGTGGTGCCAAACCGAGGTGAGATGGAATGCCATATATTGGCTAAACGTGGTATTTAATGATGAATCCCAGTTAATTTGAGAAAATAATTAAAATCGCATATGTGTTTATTGGTATTGCTCTACCTTTGATGACACGCAGTAAACTGTGCGCACAGCAGAAATTAAAGTAGTTCGGCTATCATGGGCTATGTCAACTTAGGCTATAGCCCATGATAGTCGATCTGCTTCAATTATGGGACACAGAACTTCAACGAGACAATGTCATGTGATGGCATCCTTCTACTCTACGTGGGACCTTACCTTTCCTTCTAAGGGCAATTTTTCAGCACGATAATGTTCATCGTACTGCTCATATAGCTTAACATTATCTGCGCGATGTTCAGACTCTTTCATGACCGGCCACTTCCCAGACTAGACCTCTAAAGAAATTTAGTGGGACAAGTTGAAACACCAGATGTCGCCGTGTCACTTTGTACATGATTTAGAAGTGGCTGTTCAGCCATCTGTCTCGGGAGAACATCTGACGTCTAATCAACTCAATGCCTGACTGTGTTGTGACATGTATTGAAGCAGGAGGTGATCCGACGTGCTATTAAAAGATGAACTATATTTGTTAAGTTGTATTTATTGTATTTGATTAATCGTCTTGTTCTGGGATTAAGTGAATTTCTCATCTTCATCATTATGTGCATTGAATTTCATTTCAATCCGAAGCTCCCTTCTTGAAGCGGTTGTTTGACTGTTCCTAGGTGTATATTGGTACATTTGTTTAGCCCTTAATAGTATTACAGTACACAAATATTTTTTTATATAATGGGTACTTAAGTCTAAGAGTTTTAAATGATTTTCAAATTATTTAGAGTTTTTTTGCAGCTGTGTGAGCAAGCCAGAACAAGGTAAAGGTGAACTAAGCTTTCACCACCCTCACTTTAACCAACATTTAGTATCAAAGATTTGAATTTTGAGAAAACTAAAATTAGAAATAAATGTGAACCTCACTACGAAATCAGACAGTTAAATTCTATATAACTTACGAATAATCTATTAAAAATTATGATAAATCAAATATATAATTTAAAAAAAAAGCTTTTATTTGCTAATAGTATATTTATACTTCCATTAAAATTAAGTGAGAAATTTAGCAAAATCGAAAGTTAACATATTCATTTTAAAAATAGTTTGAGAATTGTTTGATATTTTTCAGGAATGGCAAATATTTCATTGTATAATGTTGTATATTATGTTAAATTTCAATTCCTTTACATTTTAAGAACTTATTGCGGGGTATATGAATTAAAAATATTAACTATGTGATAATATTGCATGATATTTTATTGAAATTTCTATAAATTGGCTTCATTTAAACATTTAATTCTGTGAAAGTTAAAAGTTAATATAGATTTATTTGAAAATTTCATTTTATGACTTTAAGAATTTTGAAAAAGTTTCTACTGTGTATTTTAAATTTAATTCTATTTTAAAAATTGAGAGGGTTGTAAAATTCTTATATATAAAAAAATGTAATTATCAAATGTCTTATTTTTTTAAAATGATTCTGATTTTTAATTTTTTAAAAAATTTGTTCAATATTTAGAAAATGATTACAATATGGCTTTGTTTTGATACACGTGCGGTAAAAATATAATAAGAATACGACACTGTATTAGAAGAATATTTTTATCTTATAGTGTTTTCTTCTTTTCGACTTTGTGATTATTCTGAAAATCGATCAATAATAGAAAGGACAGAACCGAGATTTCAGAAGTAGATACAGTTTACTTTAATAAGCCGTTTGTCTTACTGAAAATATCGATTTTTTTTGTTCAAAAATTATCTACCAGCCAAATGTAAGAAATATATTTAAAACACAGGTCTATTCAAAATTTGGCAAAATAATAGCAAATACATTTATATTATTGAAAAAAAATATATTTTAAAATTTGTTTGATAATTTTTCATATATTTTATTTTAAACTAATATTACAGAAGAACCAATACTGTTATAAATTTTGAAAACAATATTATAACTTCATGAAACAGAGACTGATAGTTTAAAAAAATTCAGTCTCTTCTGAAGTTTACAAACAAACTTACTGATGATCATTTTCTCTCCAACGCTATAAATTTCATTACAAAAATTATATCACTGAAATATGTTCTAAGGTGACAGTTTTTATTTGTATTCCAACTATTGAAGAAAAAAAACTAAATAATAATATATCATAAGTATCCACGTGGTACACAAAGGGATAAAAAAATTAGCAGGAATAAAAACAATTATGTATTAAGTTAACAAAAGAGTATTAAAACTTTACTCAAAATCAGTTACATAATATTAATTAATTAGATGAACGACAAATTTAAAAAATTCTATTTCTCAAAACTTTGACCGAATATGTAGTTTAAAGACATTTCTCATTGAGCACATAAATTGTCAAAATAGTATTGCCTTGAAGCTAAACTCATTTATATATGCATAGATAACATGTATAATTTTTGAATAATGAATGATTCTTGATTATACATATTAATAAGTACATATTTGTATACAAAATACACATATTTATGCTTTAAATTTGTAACGTTTGGATTTCTTTTCCAATATGAAGTATATTATTGGTTTGATTTTAGTTATGTCGTACTAGAAGCACCGATTGACATTCACTTAACTGATGTTCAAGATTACTAGGACCTCGTAATCTTGAACATCGGTTAAGTGAAGAGAACGTCTCCTGTGCTGGCACTCCACTCTCACAACTGAACAAAATTTGTGTCGTATCGTATGATCCATTACAGTGATTTTAAATACGTCCATTACGTAAAGGAAATTTATAAGTTTTCTTAATGTTTCATTTCATTTAATCTTTTTACTTCTTGTTCATTTCCTTGGTCGTATTTCTTTCAAATAAAAGTACTTAAATTAATGATAAAAATGTGTAGTCTTAGTTAAGAAGCATTTTATTAAAATTGTTAGAAAAAAAATCACAAAAGGAACTTTCACTATAGATAGGAAAACTAAATTAATGCCGAAAAGTAAATATCTAGTGCAAGTACCTTTTTCATAAGCAACTGAAATAATAACTTTGAATATATTAAATGAAATTATTATCTCAGTAAACAATTAACATAGCTTCAAAGGATTTTCCAACATTAAATATATTTTTTAAATGGGTAATACATCTCTTACAAGACTTAAAAATAAATATAGTAAATTTTATTACCTATAGATTTTTGGTCTCAAATACTGAATTAGGTTTCTTACACAAAAACTCTAAGAGGTATATGAAAACGAATTGTACGTAAAAGTATGTTTTTAAGAGATTAAAATATTTCTTATATGTGCTAACAAAGAGAATAATCTGTATATACAAGACAAACATATTTATTTCTGACACAGCATCTTTGCCCACATATTTCTTGCATTATATCTTTACAGAAAATAAAACACTAATAGAATAATAAACTGCAGGAGGAAATACAGGTAATTTTTTCGTATATAAAGTCATGTATAAGACATTAAATAAATCGAGAAAAACAAAACATGAAAAACATTTTAGAAAGTTCTACACAGAGTTCTGCAAATAGCAGATTTACCTACCAAGGGTGCGCTTTTTTATAATTATTATTTCATTACTCAATTAAATATAAGAATTAAAATAAACAATGAAATATCGAGAAAGCAATAGTAAACTTTTCCGATATTAATATTAAAGAAAACGATAAACTGTAATAATTTAATATTCAATGTAATATTGAACATTACATCAGTTACTTGTCATTAAATTTAAAACAAACAATAAATTATTTAATTTAACATATTTAAGGTAAATGTAATTAAAATTGAAGCAAATTATAAAAATTGAAAAGTGATCTGGTACGCCGAAACGCCCTACCTAAAAGAATAGTTCCATTGGTGGTTAAAAGCATATTATTGTTTAGTTTGTTACTTAACTATGACAAAAATGTATAAGTGTGATTAAAATTTGGATAACCTATTTACATTATTACTATTTGAATAACATTCAAACTGTGTAAACTATAACTCTTTATAAGATCATGTTCTAAAAAAAAGAGAAAGAAACGAGTCCTTCTGTTGAAATATCCAAAACAGAAAACATACTGATTAAATTCCTTCTGTTTCGAATTATACTTTTCAAGTAGTTCTTTAAATTTTTCCTGTTTGGAATTCAAAGTTGACAGAGCAGTAAGTCATGCAACGAGCTAAGTGGAATTAGTTAGACTAAGAGCAGTCATTTGTGGAAACAAGATATAAAGTACAAAAATAAAAATAAAAAATCAGAAGCATACATCATAATAATGTCGTTTGTATTTCAGGTTTAACAAGACCTGAAAAGCGCACTGATCATTAATAGTTATTTAAATTCAACTTTTGAAGCAATTTCAGAAAGTAGCATTTGTTGCTTATTTTTTCTAGAAAGAAAAGACATAAAGGTTTGCGGTTAAGAGGAGAAAGAAAACAGCAACAAAAAAAAACCTTTTTCGCCCAGATAATTACTGCTGTGCACAAAGCTGCTCGAATTTAATTGGATTTCACAAGGCATTTGAAGCAAAATGTGTGTTTGTGCGTGTTTTCTCCCTTTTTCTGTACTCATATCGATGAAATGCAGGGAATGTTGAGAAATAAAAGTAAATACAATCGTTCAGTGATGGGAAATAAACAAAGCTGCAGGTGTGGTATTTTGTTGTTTATAATACGTTCAGATTCTCATTTTTTTTTATTTGTTTCTGTTTTTTATTCAATTCCAATTATTTGTTGCTCCAAAGAGAGTTTCCATCATTGTTGATAATTTTGTTTGGTTGTGCAGCGTAAAAAGAATTTTCATTCATCTAGCTGAATATTAAATTCATATATATATATATATATATATATATATATATCTGTGTGTGAGAGAGAGAGAGAGTGAGTGTGTGTGTGTGAGAGAGAGAGAGTCAGTGTGTGTGAGTGAGTGTGTGTTTGAGAGAGAGTGAGTGTGTGTGTGTGAGAGAGAGAGAGTGAGTGTGCGTGAGTGTATGTATATGTATATATTTATGGTCATTAAAATTGCAATACCTGGAAGAAATGGTCAGAAGATGATCAAAATCACATGAAATGAAAAAGATATGAGACAGGAGGGGAAAACAACATCTTAAGCATTGCAGTAAAGTTGTGTAGATGATTTCTCATTCCGGAAAGCTCTTTTTGAGGTACGAGCTTGCTCAAAATATCGTGTTATGCCTCGAATAATAAGATGTGTCAGAATTCAATAGAGGCCGGATCTTTGCTTATCGAGAGTGTGGATTATCGTTCCGTGATATTGCCCATAACACTGATTGAAATCCAAATACTTTCATTCGAATACGGAATCAAAGGGTTGCTGAGGTTCATACCGAGCTACATGCAGGATCTACAAGCTCTCCCATCAGTAATGTTCGGAAGGACAGACATATTGTAAAGTTGACCCAAAGAAACCGTTCAACCACATCACGGACCATTATTCAGAAAATGGGTATAATTGCAGAACGTCCAGTGTCCGCTCGTTCAGTGCTACAACGTTTGCAGCAGAGTAGGTCTGCAGCACAATTAACTATTACTTCAGCTTCCCTTGACAATGTAAAATGGAGAGAGATGATGACCCTGGTACGCCGAACGACTGTCCTGGATACCGGAGTGGCACAATGTCGTCTTTTTAGAGGACTCCGGTTCTGCGTGCAGTAATCTGAAGTCAGTATAGATGCCTCATGTCTGGAGTTACGAGATAACCACTCATCATCTGCTTGCATTCAATATCGACATATGGGCCATGAATCTAGTATGATAGCTTAGGCAGCCATTGGTTACATGTCAAGCACATCTTTAGTTTGTATCAACGGTAACTTGAGCGCAGAATGGTATATTTCTGATTTCATA
>BMAW01097518.1:217203-272073 GCA_019974015.1 Nephila pilipes
ATATATATATATATATATATATATTATATATATATATATATATAATACCTCCTTTCAGTACCACTTCTATTTTGAGGACTGGAAAAGTTTCAAAAGTAAGATGGGAGTAAAGAAATGAATAAAAATAGAAATACTATTTGTTAGCATTATTTTCTGTTTTCAAATGCAAATTCCTGCTCAGTGAGAAACAGTTTATTGACAAAGGAAAAATAAAATTAAAAGTTCATGCCCCTCTTTTGAAAATTGCTTTTCAGCTTAGAAATGGGGAGAATACATTAAGAAAACTTAAGCTGTGTACAATCAAAATAATATTTTCCATTCTTAGAATTCAAAATCCAGTTGATTGTGCTACATTTCTATATGAAGGGAGGAATACAGATTTAGCAATTTGTAATGCAATCCAAGATAGAAACCATGTGAAGTAATTTTTGTAATAAAGTAAGTTTTGAAATTTCACTTTCAAGATCCGTCAGTGAAAATACTACTGATGAAATGAATTCGCTGATTTTTTTCCAAATCAATGACAGGGACAAATGCAAGAATGTTTCGAAATCAATGAATACATTTATACTAAAGACGCAAATGTGAAGACACAAATTCTTTTATTTCGACTGCAGGTGAAGATGTTAGCCTTTTCAAAATTAGCTTGGAAAGCAAACATGTGTATAGTTTTTAAATGCATCTCCTAATTAAAAAACATCATGATAGCCGTTGATGATATTGAAAGCTCTGTTTTGATATTAATTTCTCTATCAAACATAGTGTATCAATTTTAATGACCGTTTGAATAATCCATCAGTATAAATTAATGCTGCATGATGAATTACAATTGTTTTCCAATATAAACAATGAAAAACATTTTCTAATGTAGTCGAAATTTCTCAAACATTCAATTTCATTTATTGCATAACCTTTTCAATGGATGTAAGTTAAATTAAATAGGTATAAGTTATTTGAGACGTATGGTTGCATCAAAATACCTGCAATACTAGTCCATATAGTACCAACAAAGAAATGGACAAATTCGATTGAAATAATTGCATTGCAGGTTTTGTAATAAAATTTTCTTTAAATTTTTCAAAATTCTATTGTCAATTTTCAGTCCATTGCAAAAAACCAACTTTCTTAAATAATTTATTCAAAGTTTTTTTAAGGCTAGCACAGTTTTGAGTAAATATATGATAAATATTCATTTAAATAAAAAAAAACTATTACTATTATTTAGAATTTTCGGAGATTTTAATTTTAAGGCTCTCTACATTTGAATCAATTAAAATAATCTGAATTTCTATTATTTCATAACCCAAGAAATTAATTTAAATTTGTGAAAGATACATTTAGAATTTTTAAACATAATGTTTTCTTTTCCAGAAATTGTACAGATTCTTTAGAAATGTTTTACGCTATTTTCTTCAGAAGAGGTGAAAATCAACATATCATCAAATTAATTGCAAGTGAAATCAATTCTGCTCTTATTGAAAATTGTTAGAAATGTTCTATAAAATATTTCTGGACATTATCGATTCGGAATAGTAATTTGAATTATTCAAATGACTGAATATTATTGCAAAAGCTAACTTTTCTCTATCCTAATCATGAATTTAGCTATACTAATATCTCGAAGCTATATTAAATGCTATAAAAGGTGTGTAACATGATTAATATATCCAATAAATTATCAATTTTAGACAAAAGCTACTCGTTGGTTTTAGATCACGCATCAAATCTTCTAAAATTGATACATATATATATTCGTATCTTTTTAAGATTTTTTTTTATAAACTGTAGTGTTTCAAGGGCCCAATAAGAACTATTACTTTTGCTAATTATGTCTATTTGAAAATATAAACAAATATTTTTTTTTTAAATTTCCACTTTTTCTGCAGCTGAAATTTTATATGATTTCAGTAACACATGCAGAACTGAATTAAATTATGTACGTCAAGCTTTCATGTTGATGCATTCTACTTCAGTATGGGGTTAAACAAAAACGGAGTCAACATATTTTATTATATTTGCAGTTCTATATTTTTACTTATTTTTTACTATTTTAATTTTTTTTTTTGATTTTATCAACATAACCACCATTGCATCTTTTTTTTTTATCATGTTTACACTTTCGTTTAAATTAAACTTCTCATGTAAATACTTGAAACGATATTGGTTTATACTTGCCTTATTTTTCTTATAGTTTTGAAACACAGTCGTATCCATGCAGAAGCTTCATAAACGAAATATTCTGCATTCAAGACTGTAAAACCGTATGGAAAACCAATCTTGATAACATATACTGCTGTTTGTAGAAAATGCAACACCATGAAAGAATCATCAGAATCAAATGAAATTTAATGCAGAAACGACTTGTACTGATACAAATAAATGATGAAATTTTCAAAACAAAAGAAACAAATTAAGCGTCCGAAATCAGTATTTGGTGCAGCCACCATGCGCTGCAATAAGTGCTGCTATACGACGTGGCATGGAGTCAAACAGATGTTGAATATCTGCTTGAGGAAGAGAATTCCATATCGCTTGTATGCGCAACCAAAGTTCGTCTTTGGAAACTGCAGGACGCGGATCACGAGCGAGACGCCGACCAACCATATCCCACACGTGCTCAATAGGCGACATATCCGGTGAATAAGCAGGCCAAGGAAGAAGTTGCATGCGTTGTGCTGAACAGAAGTCTCGAACAGTCCGCGCAACATGTGGGCGTGCATTATCCTGCTGAAAGATAGCTCCAGGGATACCTTGAAGGAAAGGAACGACTTCGGGCTGTAGCACTTCACGGACGTACCTGTTGCTATTGAGATTACCCTCAATTCGTATCAAATTGGATCGTCCATGATACGAAATCGCACCCCAGACCATAACTCCGGGTGTTCGACCACTATGTCGTTCAATAATACACTCAGGAAGGCAGCGTTGACCGGCATAACGTCTAACACGAACACGGCCATCATGGGTCCACAAATTGAAGCGTGATTCATCTGAAAAGACAACTTGGTGCCAATCAGCTCGCCTGTCTCTGTGCTCAAGAGCCCACTGCCGACGCAGCCATCGATGATTCGCCGTGAGGGGAATCCTGTATAAAGGCACCCTTGCACGCAATCCACGGCGCAGCAGACGACGACGAATTGACGAAGCCGACAATTGTACACCTGTAGCAGTAGACCAACGTGCTGCCAGCTGCCTGGAGGAAGCTGTGCGATCATTCACCGCCATGCGGAGCAGGTGTCGATCATCGCGCTCTGACGTCACCTTCTGTCGTCCAGTGCCTGTTTTTCGAGTTGTTCGGTGCTCGTCGGTCCACTGCTTCCAAACTCGCATCACTGTGGAACTGTTCCGCTGCATACGAGCTGCTATTGCGCGATAGGAAAATCCTCCTTCTCGAAGACCGATTATCCTCCCTCGTTCAAACTCCGTAAGTTGCTTGAATTTCTTATTCTTCCGTCGTGGAGGCATACTCAGGTCTCACTAAACGTTTGCCACTAACAAATAATCATAGACTTTTTTCAACGTCCCGCTACAGCACTTTATTTATACGCTTTCAGCATCAATTCAGAGGGCGCTGCGCGCGCCGCGCACGCGCGATGGCTCTGAAACTTTATTAATTTGCATAATATCCTATAATTGACATTTGCTGCGAATTTCATTTGATTCTGATGATTCCTTCATGGTGTTGCATTTTCTACAAACAGCAGTTTACATCTCAAAAATTTTACTTACGTAACTTATGATCAAATTTAAAAGACAAAATCTGTGTGACTCAGTCAACTCTTTTGTTTGTCTGAAAATTAAGTTTTTACTCAGTGTTTTTAGTATTGGCTTAGATTTTGAGAAACTATCAAAATTGTCAACCATGTATCTATAGCACACTCGAGTGATAAAGGAAAATGTTTCAGCATTATATCAATATTTACTTGCTTATCTAATTACAGGTGTGCACATACTTATTAAAGATGTGTGCACATACTTATAAAAGATGTGTGCACATACTTATAAAAGATGTGTGCACATACTTTATATGTTGAGATTATTATTTTGAGTCGTATTCAAAATTTCTATATAACTCGAATTAGTGATTATGATTTGTTTGGTTTCTGAACTTATATATAAGTTTAAACGCAGTGATAAACATTCTTAAAACTTTGTCTTTCACACATTTTGCAAGATGCAGGGGAAGAAACGCTTTGGTAAATGATTTTATTTCATGGAAGAAAAGTACTTGGTACCCATATATAAGCCCCAAACTTTCGAATGGGTTGGTCTCTAGCTCCAAAATTATGTGGAGAATAAAAAGAATGGAATTAGAAAACTGCCGAAGTTCCTCGGCTAAAGCCGAGATTATTTTGTAGAGGTACTTGAGATTTAGTTATCTTACTTGTTTATTTCATTGATGAAGTTTCTGAATCTACTTTAACCATTTTACTAACGGCAGTTAGACAAGTAGTAAAATAGTTAGTGGGGAGGTAATTCAGATTATATTCTGTAGATTATTGGATAACCCTTTAGTCAAAGACACTAAAATAAATTTTATTTCGAATTTTAATTTTCCTTCTATATTGACTTTATCTATAAAGTTATTCCAAGGTTTTATAAGTATTTGAGATGAATTTTATAAAAGCAACAGAAGTGATGCATTTAAGATGTAACATACTTATTTCTACTTTCTGATTCCTTAACATCAGTTTAAATATTTTATCGTAATTACACATTTGAAATTTCTACTTATGTTCTTCGTCTTCCATTCACTGGAGATAATTGCTTTTTATGCTCTATATCACATAACACTCAACAATCAATCGATTAAAAAACTTTCATTTGTCATATTTGTTGGCCTCTAGACAAAATCAATCAAAATATTGGAGCCATAAATTTATGCCTGTCCCATTATCAGTGTCATAAACTAACATGTATAAGTCAAAGTAATCATTAATTTTCTATTCCCTGCATTTTATTTGCAAGACATTTATCATAGCAGAATCTTCAATATTACCTTCATCACAAACCGTAATATTTGGAAGTGATACTTAATCTATCATGTCTTTCATATATTAATCGTTTTTCCTGTTCTCAAATGCATGTATTCAATAAAAGTAAATCATAAAAATAACCAAGTTCTAAGTAAAACAAAGTAGTATATTACCAGTTTTTAAAATTTTCACATATTTAAATATAAAATCAGTACCAATTCGGAATAAATTCTATAAAATACACTTCTCTTCAAAAAGAGCTCACTTCTTGTAAAATCGAAAATATTTTTTGTTTGGGAAGCATTATGAGTCACTAGACAGTTGTTAAAGTCTCAGTTACTCGTAGTCTTGATCATGACGCCCTTGGAAAATAAAACTTTTTTCGTCATAACTTTCCCGGCCGATTAGACCATCTTCGCCTTTTTTGGAATACCTCTACGAAAGCAATCCAATGTTTTGATTTTTCGGAAATAGATATTCATTTGTTCGTTCGTTATTAAAAATACGCTAAAACAACATTGTAAAAAATTGTGCAGTTATATTTTAAATAATCAATCGTGTGAATAATTAAATGAGATAGTGGTAGAAGTTATGACACAAAACTGAACTCTGGGTAACATGCACGAAACATTAGAGTAAATATAATGTAAGTAGACAAAATACGTAGAAAAAGTTAACGGTCCAAAGAAGAAAAACATTGTTAAGGTATCCCAGGAGCGTATCTCAACCTTCTATACATCTCTTAATATATATATGATTTTTTCCCTCTTTCTTTTCCTCTTGAATGTCCATTTCGAAAACAATTATTAATCTTGTCTCTATGACTCTTAGTAGAAGATCATAAAATATTTATTTTGTTATTTAAAAATTGTCTTTGCGTTAAATTGAGCGAAATTATTTTGGGGTTCTAATATATATATATGCCTCTGAAAACAAGGCCTATAGTAACACATGCTTAATCACGAACTCGCATGTACCTCTAAAAAGTTTACGCGATACTCTAATAGTCATGTTCAAGAACTTGCTACCAGCTTTTATTTCGTCGAGTAGTAGACAAAATAAGAATGTTATCAGGACTGATGAGCCTTAATTCTGCCTAAGCTCCAAGCAATCCCGTAAGTGTAATATAGTAATATGGAGAGGCCGCAAGTGCCTCCTCGTCACTTCAATGATGCTCAAAATTACGAGTTTCCGAAAGTAGCCATCGTATTGTATGTAAGTGTGCCGTTTATGAACAACGATTTGAATCAATATAACAAGTTAACTTTCATACAAGTTGTGACGGCTGCCCATTCCGGGTTGTCTCTTTTGTCATAGCTAAACTCAATGTTTAAACACTAAGAATCAATAAGTCGATCAAAGAGACATTAGAACAATAAACACATAATTTATTAGTTGCTTGCTTATATAATGAAAATTATGAATGCTCTCGCAGACAAGGGCATTTTTGTCTTAACTCAATCTACCAGTAATAATCTAACTGACTCTTACCACTAAGCCTTCCCGCAACTTCTCGAATCATTCAACCTCTACTCCAACCTTCTACTTCAACCTTCCTTTCAACCTCTCAGTCTGAGTTTATATATTTCCTGACTCTCCTACTTCACTTCATTTCTACTTGTTTTACATAATCACTTTTCATTTTTGGTTGGGCAAAGGTTGTTTAGCAAAAGCAATCAATCTTAATTAAAAGTCCCCAAGGTTAGTGAAGAGAAACCGTGAATAGCCCAACGTCACAAAGTCACCCAACGTCACTGCCTATTGAAGCACGAGCAGAATCATCAACTCATATGTACCTCAAACAACATATAACAAATTCTTCTTAGTTTCTAACTGCATACTGTTATAGAATTCTTAATACTATAGACCACACAGAGGACGTTATGTTAAGGTATATTGATATGAATGGGAAATCGACTTCCGTTTTACAGAATGAGACCAATATGACAAGTTCTTTAACAAAAAAAGTGAATATGTGCATTTTACATAACAATTTTAATTTATATAAATTTAAAATTAATTTTTTTTTGTAATAAGACAACCCAGGATTTCGGCGACCTTTCTTCTTTCTCCATATTTGCGAAAATATTTGGTATATATATATATATATATATATACATACATATATATGCATTGGGGCATAAAATAATGCGACCCCCTTTGGGTTGATATAAGGCACATTGAACTTGTCAAAATGTAGCAAAACTTGATGGTGTACATGCACAGTAGAATATGCGGTTTTTATATCTAATGAGAAAAAAAAACAATACCAATAGCCGCAGCTAGAGAAATGTTTGGCACTGCAATAGTAACGAATAAAATGCTACCTATTTCTGTATACTAAAGTTAAGCATTTTAATATTAATGTCTTAATGTTTAGCAATCCTGTAGCAGTTATTATGATTCTTTAACTTAAAATAGAAGTGATAACGATTTAAAAATTGAGGCATGAGTAATAGATTAAAATACTTATTATATCTGAACGAATATGAATTTATAAGGTTTAGAATAGGGTTCTTCTATCAAACTTTATAACGTATTAAAACTAATATACCTTTTGTTGAAAGATAATTGAGCCCTCGACTGATTTCTTATAGGGGCCGGACATATTTGATTAGAGATATTTGTCATTTAAAAAGTTTTCAATCTTCTCTGATGTGAGACGGTAGGCTCCAAAGTATGCTACTACTACTATAATGATACTACACTGACTGGCTAAGGAAATACAGCTCTGTAATGTTAGATGAGAAGAGTATGATGTTTTCAGAGCTACTTACTTTAAACAGGTGTGTTACCATTTATTGGACTGTTCATGCCTTCTGAGATAATCGAGGAAAGTTTACCATATTAGAGGCGCATTGTCTGCGCGTTCCTAAGGAGATTTATAAATAAAAAAAGGGACATCATTGTTGGATAACTTCTTCCCCTTCTCGCTAAACAAAAAGGAAAGTAGATACTATGCAGAGAAAAAAAAAGGGAAAAAAAAATTCCATGCCACTATCGAGGCTTACTGCGCCCATTGTTTGAAAAGAAACATTTTATTGTTGATTAGAGTGGTCAGATATGATGTTTGGCCAATTCAAAATATTCTAAACCCACGCAGTCTGGATCCTATTTAAGGGGGAAAGAAAAATCCCAAAGGGATGGTTCATAACATGTTGAAAACAGAAAAAAAATATTCATAGAGATGGAAAACAATATTGCATTATGTCTTTGATGAGGACTACAAACCATATTCAGATGACTGTGGAGGAAATAAAATTTTGAAGCGAAGGTGTTCTGTTGTCCTAGGTGTGCGAAATATGAGCAGGAAATACAATTCGTAATGAGATAAAAGAAAAAAAAAATACAGATTCCAGTTGAAGTAAGAGAAAAACAATATTACAAAATAATTATATCATTAGGATTTCGATTGAAATAATTTCATTTAAATAGTTCGAGTGAAGTTTATAATTGGATGATTTGAATAAATTACGAAACTGCATCAACACGATAAACCAAAATTGATTCCGAGGCTCATAATGGTTGACAAAATAAAAGCAGAAATTGCATCCATAAAATATAAACATTAGCATTGTACATAATACAGAAGAAAAACCATGTAAAAAAGTCATCTTAAAACCTTAAATATCGAAACCTTAGGCGATCACACTATCGAATATCGCAAGAAGTTGAAATCGTATTTTTTTAAATATATTACAAATTCTTTGGAATTCTCAATAACTTTGAAATCAGAATCAATTCTAGGTGTGCAATATCAAAATTAGCTGATACACCCGTTGAATCGTAAAAATTAACAGAAATAACTTTCAGTTGGCAAAAGGAAAATATTTTTTAAAATATAAAATAAGAAATAAGAATAGGTATCCATACTCAGATGAAGTGATGAAGAGTGTTCAGCGAATGAGTTAAAATGCATAAAAAATTTAAAATTACATAAATTTCTATAGAATTAGAAAGAATAATAAACCATAATTTGGAATGAGGTAAATGTTCTCTGAACGCGTTGTTACCATTTTGGTAGATGAGATAAAATGAAAGGAGAAAAAAATATTAAATTCAGTATCTGTCACGGAATTTTACTTAAATAGGAGAAGAAAAATTCATCTTATTATAAAACCAAAGTTAGTGTAATGAAAAATTGTAAATGGATGTTAGAGTCAGCGATAGAAGTTACGAAAAAAAAGAAAAGAAATCACTTTCTTACCATTACAACCATAGTCTTACTGTTCTATCAAACAAAAGATAAGTCCAGTCAGAAATAAAAATAATGTCAATCAATGTAGAAAAGTTGTTATCCTTTTTTCTCGATGAACAAAACATTAATTTCGAAATTAAACCGAAATCATCGGGTGTTATCGCCAAATGAACCTTCACAGATGCTAAACGAAGTCCTTCTTATATGAAAGAAAAGAAAATGAGAGAATAGTTCAAGAAGCAAGAAACTTCATAGGCTAAAATTAGGGGAGTGGTAATACATGTCCTTCTGAAAATAAGAAGTAAAAATGAATGTAACTTATGAAAGCGACTTCGAGTTTCTTGAGAAACTAAATAGTTAAAATAAATGGAACTTGAAGTAACCCTAGAGAGATAAATCGCGAGTTGCCTTAGAGGTCGAAAACAACTCTTGACTGCCTCTAGGAATACATTTAGCAGACTAAATTGTAGATATTGAAACAACTAGAAGCTGGACATAGCTGCAATATTTGAATCTTGTCAGATAGATCCTAGAGAAATAACAACATACTGGTCATATGATAAAGGAAAGAATCCAGCAGCTGCAAGAGGATATCCATACGCACCCATGTATTCCTGAGTAATAAAATAAATGCAACCCCTTTTTCAAAAACGCGACCTTTGCTGCCTGTTTTCACTTGTTTCATTCCCTAAGGACATTTTACCATCAAACATTCTGATACATCATAAAAAGCCACCTACCCCACGACCTAAACGATTTCTCAATCACACAGAAAACAGAAATTCTTCTTCAAGGAAAGGGAGGGAAAGAATCATAAGTGACGACTGACGACAAGTTAATGACAAGTGATCGTAGGAGATCTTCTGTAGATCCAATTTATCACCACAACTCCTTTTAAAAGTTGGAGTAAATATAACCCTGAGGTCTTCTAATAATAACTTGTCTTTTGAATTTTTCTGTTGAGGTATTTATTTGGTTGCGGAAATCTTACTCTCATTTTTATGTCAAGAACATTGTACAATGTAAAGAATTTCAGGTCAGTTTCTGTACAAAAATTGATTTAATATTCCTCAAGAACTAGGCGGATTGAGATATTTTGTTTCCAATATTTGTTTCAAAATAACCCAACAATATTTTGACTCATTAATAAAAATAAGGAGTCCAAAATTTATTTAACATTTCTGGTAAAATAGACTTCTAAACATGTATTTCAGAATTAAGTATATTTTAATTAAGATACTCTTACATTATCATAACATATACGTTCATTTTATAAGTACCTTAGCATATAAATATGTTAAGGAACTCATACTTGAATTACATGTTGTACATAAACAAAATCAGTGTAATGTCTTAAGTCTTGAATTTATATAGTTTGATAGACATCAAGATTAACTTTCCAGTGATTTTTTAAACTTGTATTTTGGACATAAGATACCATTAAAATATAAAAGTACAATTGAGCCATTGAGTCCTATCGTCATTTTTCATTCACAACCAATAATTTGAAGAAATATTTGTAATTTCTTTTTGGAATTCAAAATTCCTCCGAATTAAAATATAATCCCTTATGTTGATTAAATTAAAATTGTTGAGTTAAATTGGATTGAATTGAGAATTTGCACAAATAAGCATGAATGGTGAGTTAGTATTAGAGAGAGTTTGAATGTTAGATCAGAAACATATATGATCACGCTGAATTAAAAAAAAAAAGTTAGAATATTCAATGCTAGATTTAGAACAATCACCAGTGAACCAACGTGTCGTAGGATTAAATTAGAATTTTGATGTTGAGTCTAATTCGGATATGCAGGATCAGATAATAAACACTGATAAAGTTAAGTGTTAGATTCCAATATGGGTAGGAGTTAGACCCTCGGGATAGATTTAAAATATCGTGTGTTTTGATTACTAAGATTTTATAAAATAAATTCCAGTTGAGTATTTGTTAGTTTGCCTTTTATTGTGACTGAGATATTTATTGAAGCCTTAAACAATTATTTGTGATGGAGCAGGAAGATAAGAACGCAGCTAGGGCGCTGCGCATTATATAAATTATTAGGAAAAATTATTTAAGAAAACTCCAATTATGATCATTTTTATGCTATTATTTTATGTAATTAAGTTATTCATTTATATGTAAAATGTGCTTCTTTATCAACATTAAATGGAAAAATATTTTATATAACTCATTAAAACTAGGTTTACTTTATTTATTTCCAGTTTCATCATCATGTGTCACTAATTATGTATAACACTTATCATCATTTAATTTTTTCAAATATTATTTCTATTGAATTGCCTTTTCCTTTTTGTCCAACTTTAATCTGGAGTTTTTTCTAGGCACGAAAAAGTTAATTTTCAAAAAATGTTTAGCATCAATATATTTAATTTCTCAAACGTTCTTACTGAAATTTAAAAAAAATTTATAGTTCTGGATCTGAAAACATTAATGTGCTTATAATAGCCTGTAATACAAATAATATAACAAATAATATTATCTTCATTCCCTAAGCCATTTTCTGGATTAAAAGAAGGGTTCGTGATATGTGTTCTAGAAATTCTTGAAAAACAATGTCAGATGCACCAACGACAGAAGAAATAATTTTTACATTCGTAAATACGTTATCTCTCTTGTAAATGAAATTTACTTAAAGATTTTAAATAATTAAAGTATTCAAAAAAGTAAAATCATTTTGTAAAGAGTGAAAAACTTGCATCTAATTGCTGAAATCGTAATTTCCCAAACATATCTAAATATATAGTTCCTGTAAAACAAAATCCAAATTTTGTTTTAGTTATCAAGTCAAACGTCCGGAACAAATAAAAGAATATAAAATATTAATTGGGAGTCTTTATCGAGTTACCTTCTTACGATAATTCAATGCAAAGGACTGTCTCTTGTATTGTGTCAATTTTAATTCGCACAATACTATGTTTATTAAAAGTCACAATCTAGAGTAAAATAATTTTGTAAGTCTCTATCTCATTGTGAAAAATATAACATTGCACAAATTTTTGACATATATGACAAGAAGAGAACTATATTTTTGAATGATTAACTTTTGTTTCCCTACTATTTGCTTTTACATACAAATAGGCGCAGAAAACAATTTGTGCATATTTTAAATCTGTAACATGCTTTTCATTTTCAAAATTAAATGTTAGATTTTTGAAAAATATTCACTTTCTGAATTGTTTTTATAAGTCGCTCTAAAATTAAAGAAGTACACTTTATTCTGAGGTAAAGTACACTTTATTCACACTTCTTTTAAAAGGCTGATTCAGAGGATATATTTTTCTTTAAAAAATATGAAAGTCATTCAATTACTTAAATTTTCTTTATCAATTACATTATACATAAAATCAGTTATAGATCATTTTTAAATCAAAACATTCATTATGTTAGGGAAAATAGTGAGTAAAATTATTATATTTAGTACTTTTTATAATTGTGTAATTGATTGAATATAATTATGTCTATATTGCATAGTTTTGAAATAATATTTAACATGGCACCAACATGAACTCAAAATATGAAAATTTAAATTAGCATTTAATAATCCTTGATGATCTTTTTTCCAAAAGGTATTCCGTATTATATAAATTTAGCTCATACATAATGAATACGTAACTTATAGATTACAAAAAAAAAAAAAAAAAAAATACTTATTTTAGATACTAACACTTTATAGATTTGTTGGTTCGAAACACATTTATTAAAACTATAGTTAAAAGTGAATTTATTTTTGTAATGTAAGAAAGAAGATATAAGGTCTTATTGTGCATGAGTTTTTCTCCTTATAAAATGTTTTGTTTTGCTTAATTTTTGCATTCTTGAATTTCTTTCTATTAGTCAAACGCTAAAAGACTTTAAAAAGGCTACAAATATATTTCAGAAGATAAACTTTATATTAATAATAAACGAAACTTTATTGCAATAATTTGCAAATCATTTGCTCTATGTGAAATCTTTGCAATTTTCTGAAGAATATCAACTTAACTTTATTAATACTAATTATTATTATGAAACTTTTAAGGATTAATGCTTAGTACTTTATTTGTCATGTTTCTCTACTGCACTTTTATCTCTTAGTATTTTATCTGGCATGTTTTTCCTGACCGTTTTACTAAGAGAGTTTCCTATTATGTTTTTTGTATGGATTTTCCTATAACATTTTATTTATAGGTTTCCTTATTTCTAGAATGTGGTTTTGAAACAAAATGTTGTTGTTTATCCAGTTCTTCTTTCGTTTATCGAATAAGCAGTTTTTGCTTATAGAGTTGTTTAGAGACATCAATAATTTAGAGTAACGTTCACAATCCCTTCATCATTCAGTAACTCATAAATACTGATTCAAATGGTTGGTGATAAAATATATTTTGTACTGGTTCCGTATCTCTCTATAACGTATATTCCAGCCGTAAGATTCTGATTCCTTATATCAGAGAAAAATTATTTGTGATTTACGAAACGTGTAATAAGCTCAGTTCATCAACAAGTATAAACAAGAAATCTAAAAATACTCCTCTTCAAAAAGGGATTGGTTATAAACAACTGATAGAAATTAAAATAAGTCTACATTACAAAAACTCATTCTACTAACTGTCAGAGCAAACAAATTTATGTTACTTTTGCATAGGATTGTTTCCCTTATAAAATCCATCAACGTTTATATTTTCAGAAAAAAAAAAATTAGAATTATTCTACTACGAAGATAACCTTCAGTATTCTCAAATGAATTGCCAGTTTAACACTAAGAAGATGAATAATATCGTAATTAATATCTAAACTTTCAATATAAGTTTATAAGAGTAACACCTTTAAATATAGGGTGATTATTAATTGAATTTTAACTTTCAAAAAGATATAAAAAGGAACATCTGATAAGAATTACCTGAAATTTGATCTGTATATAAGCGATAAAAAAGTGAACATTGTATAGCAGAGGGAAAGAAAATAGTTCATAATTTTAACAATAGATGGCTCTTAACACGTCATTAAAAGTTGATAAGTTTGAGTATCAATGACAACCTAATGTGACGCCCATTACGTGATTGCAGATTAAACCAACGGTACTATTCAATGTGCCTGATTTAACGGTTTTTACTGAAACAATGACTTACAAGTAATTCGACAGTTGATGCACTTTTAGTTGAAAAGAGTTGCTCACAATTAGTAGTGATACATAGGACAGGAAAATAGAAATAAGTTTACAGGCCAAAAACTGCAGTAAACGCAACACTAATATCGGTTTTTAACTTTGCAAGATTTGCTCCAGGAATGTTCAATATACTGTCCGTCGTTTCCTTCCACTAAACCGAGAAATATCAGACTCAAAAACAGATCACGGTTTATCAGTGATGAAGTTTTGAATGTGTTGCTCAATGAGTGTTTTCAATTCAACTCAGTTTGTTATCGGACCTCTGAACATATGTTTCACATAACGAAAAGCCAGAAATCAAAAGAATTAGGATCAGATGACATTAATGACCAAATAGTTGCAAAATGACGTTTGATAATTCTTTCATTTCCGAAACACATACTGAACAGCTGCTTATTTGGATTAGCTATGTGAGAAGTGGTACCATCATGCATTATGCACTTTTGCATATAGTTTAAATGTTGGAATGACGTGGTTGGCTGAAAAGATTCATAGCGTAAGAATAGCCTCACGATAAACAATACCTTAAGCCAGAACTCCACAGTTACATTTATAGAACGAAGAGAGCGGATATTCTGTCTTTCACATTATTCCATTCTGGTGTTGATGTATTAGTGGATATAGTAATGAGTTTCATCCACTTCATTCAAAAGTGGCAAATCATTGTATGCTTCCAAGCAAGCCAAAATCTCTAGGGCAAAAGTGTTTGTACTGAAATGCCAACAGAACGCGAATCCTTAACAATGGGTAATTTTGCATTGATGGCAATGCAGGATAATTCGTAAAATGATTCGAACCTTGCTCGCTGGGATTTCTAAAAATCCTGCAATTTCCTGTGCACTACACACATCGCTGTTCTTTAATTTCACTTTAAATAAACCTGTGACTTTGAATTTCTTAATAATCTTCTGAAGACCATTGGGAAACATTAGATCACAGAAATGTTTCAAATATATAATGTTTGGAACTTCTTCAGAGTTATGACAGCACATTCATAGTTCTTGTACATCAACTTGACAATCAGATCAGATCTAATCAAGAAAGAAGTGATGAGGCTCAAAGATGTACTATGAGAAATACCGAATACATTTCTGTTTTCTGTTACAAATGAATTGCGTCATGAGGATGACATGGATTTTCATTCCTTTCCACATTCTGACATGTAAAAAGACATCTGTTCCTGAAATTTGGAGCTATTGTTTTCTTTTCTCATATTCCTCTCTTGATTCACGTATACCCATGTCAAATTTTAAGATATTTTGGCCAGCGGATTTTTTTATAGCTTTTGAATGTTGAATGTTGCCCTGTATATAATAAGTAATTTTCAAGAAAAGTCATATCTTTCAAATTTTACGCAAAAATTTAAACTGTTAATACTTTGCTCAATTATTGATAATTTTATTACAGAATCATTTAAGTAAAACTGCATTTTTATTTTCGATGCTCCATTTTAAGAAGTTTGTAGCTAGTGAAATACTATGCAAATATGTTCCGGAAACAACCTACAGCTAAATTATTCAAACTCAAAATGTTGTTAATATTCTTTATTGTATTCAGATTCTCATAACTGTACCATAAATAATCTAAAATAACTGCTTAATCAACAGTTGATGAGTATCTTAAAAATTTCTGTCTACTGTCAAAGAAAAAAAAACTAAAACATATCTTTTTTTAGGACAAATAAGAAAGTGTTTCAATATTAACATAGTTTTTTCTTTTTCCATTCATACTGCTATTTTAAAATTTTGATATATTTTTAAAATATACTATTCCTTATTTAAAAATACTTCTGTTTCCTATTTTAGCACTGCAAAATAGAAAATGTGCTTGTAAAATATTTTATGCTGGAAATGTAAATTGCTTCGTACAGGAATGAGTTACATAATATAATACATGTCTATAAGACAATGCATTCAGAATATCTTATTTCTATATAACACTTTCCATCTCAATCTGAAAAATAATGTACTAAAAAACATTAAAGTTCTATTTAAGTGAAAACCACCATACATTTATAAATGAAACGTAAAGGAAATTAATACATTTTAGGAAAAGAAAATTTTCAATAAAATTGAGGAATATATGAAAGAAGTTATCAAAATAAGTAACCGTAAGTGAACTGATATTTCGAGCAAGAAAGAGTAAAGGAGACAGGAATGAGCGACAAATTCCAATTAAGTTTCAAATGGAAGTTAGGGATAAATTCCAAAAAGGTGAAATATTGCTAGAATTACGTGATGTATCAAAAGTAAAAGCTACATTGGAGGAAACAAACAAGTTTATAGAGTTAAAGAAACATTTTTTTGTAAAACTCGTAGACTTATACATTATTTTTTCATTGCGACATTATAAGTCAATATTAACTATTCTGAATTAAGTTTCACATCTATGTGTTTTTAATTTTCTGGGGTAACACAAATATATTGGAAACAAAAAATACAATTTTTACTTGAAAATTATCGTTAACAATATTATGAAATTGCATTTTTACTAAATAAAAAGAAATGTAATAAATTATGTTCAATAAATTTATTTTAAAATACAAAAACTTTCATACTTTAATGGGTTAGTTATTTTGCATACTGTTATTACTAAGCATCACTGCCAAGGTAATATAATCTGCAGAGTTATGCATTTATTATATGTGCTTACCATAATACTTATTTATACTGTCTCGAAAAGGTGGTAACAAATCAATATACAAAAAAATGGTTTGTTTAATGTTTATAAGCAATTTTATAAATTACAAAAATTATGACCCTAACGTATTAAAGGGAATATATCTTTTACACTAACTCTACAACGCCGAATAATATTCTATAATACAATTTTGCACTGATAAATTTGAAAAAAAATGTTGTAATTGTTTATTATGGCATAAATATTTTATTAAGATTTTTACACCATTTTATCTTGTAATTATTTTGATTCAAGCTTTCATTTTAAGTCTGGCACTTATATTTAACCTTTGTCAGTAGAAATAATATTCGCTAATGAATATAGACAATAGAAAATGAGAAATTTATTCAATAAATACAATCACAAATTTTTTTGACTGAGTACCATATAAAACTCGCATTCATTTTTTATGATTTAGTTCTGTCGAAGAAATACCTGAAATAAACTGCTCTTGTTTTCTTTGAAGGAATGAAAATATTTCCTTTTGTACCAACTACATTATTTCGCACTATTTAGAAACCAAAATATCCATGGGAATCAACCCCATATAGGAAATTCTCTTTCTCTTGTGTTTTCAAATTTCCCAAATTACGAGTACACCAGTGCATATGTATGCGATCTTAAAATGTTAAACTTCAAAGGAATAAAAACTCTCATCATAGAAGCTTTTTAATTTTTCTTTAAGCTACACAAGAGAGAAATGTCAACATCACCACGTTTTTATTAGAAGATTCGTTAAAATAATTGTAAAGGTTAAGATAATGTTAAGAAGAAGCAATTTGGAAAGGAATATTATCTTCAGGTATTTATACATTTCAACCTATTATCGAAATCAAAGTATATTTTACATAAACGGAACGTTTACTATCATTCAAGAAGAATTTTCATTTATTTTAATATTAAAGGACTAAAATTTGTTTTAGTCTATTTTTTAAATTTTTATTTTGTTGTCATTTAAAAATGAAATTGTTAAAATTCTGATTAAAGTTTATTTCCGAAACATTATCGATATGAATACATATCGTTTTTCATCAAGTTATGTTAAAAAGGAGATGAGAATAAACTGAAAAAATATCATAGTATATATATATTTAATTTTAATCGTACCGTTTAAAATTCCTCTCCTTAACAGTTAGGCAAATACTTTTGAATGAGGTACTGATACGGAGAATTTATTTTTCAGATTAATTATTAAGCTTAAAACTATCAATTTTGGAATTACATAAATCTAATAATTGGAACGGTCAAATGATCATATTGTGGGAAAGAAGAAAACTACGATAAAGAAAAAAAGATTAAAGGAAATTATTGGAACTAATACTTAAATAACAAAAGACTAGTTTTTGCTGCATTTACTTTTATTTGGACAAGTAGATAAAAAGTCAAAGGTTACATAATACTAAAATCGGTATACCTGAGGGATGATATAAGTGGTGTTTGCAGTTCAACAGATGCAAAACAGATGGATTAATTCATAATGAACTTTTTATACATTAACTGTGTAAATACATGTGTGTCACGAGCATCGCCAACAAAAGATTCTAAGTGTCTGAGTGTGTCGTCTACCAGTGTGTTTAAGTGTAATTGTCTCATGTGCCTGTATGTGGGAGTGTGTTTTTAACTTGGCGATTGACTCATTTTATATAAATCGCTGGGAGTGATCCTGCCCTCTTTCTTCTCTTGTGAACTGACGAATTTATAAGCATTAAATATAAAATGACCCTACGTGAGTATCAAAGTGCCATTTTTCCTTAAAAAAATGTTTAATGGGGTAATAGATGTGACTGAAATAATTTTGACAGCGTGATTATTGGGAAAGTAATAATACATAATACTATCAACTCAAAATTCTTTATTTACTACAAAAAAATACATTTTGCAATTTCGCAGTTACACGTGTAATTCAAATGAGAGTAACATTATCGTGACTTCTGTTGTTGCAGATTAGATGACAAATAACTTATATTAGGGTTGTAAGATGTTACTTTTAACAGAATGCATGCTTAAATGGAGTCATCTGTCAAATGGTTTCTAAGCGCGTCTTTAATGTTATTCATCTCTGAAAATAATACTCGCAGTTATAGGTAGATGAAAACATGGTTAAAATAACGCGAGTCAGCTTCTTCAAACAGTTAAATGTGTCTGGCAAGGAATTCTATTTTTCCAAAATTTTGTCATTCACATTTTTACTTATATTGCTTGTCAATCTTTCTGTTTCAATTAATTCCAACTCTTTCCTTGATTCAATAATTTTTTGAATCTATATTGAACAAGACTGGAAATCAATCAGCTGCATTTTAAATTCTTCAATTTCCAACCAATCGAATTAGGACAAGTTTAGTTTATCAAATGAAGTCACATTAGGGTATATAATAAACTTGAGTATTTCGGATAATTATTGGAAGTGAGAAAATTACTCTGAAAATTCATTGATTGAAGAAACAATTACAGAAGTAAATTCTTCAGTGACTGTTTCTTCGACTGATTTCTCATGTATATCTAAATCGTTGATACTTTTTTTCAAGTTTCGAAAGTACTATAGTTTCTTGTAATAATATCGTTCTTGTGTGTGTGAAAACATACAGTTTAGCCTTAAAAGCGCGACTGAGATAATTGAAGATAATGGTTTCATTTTTCCCTTGAAGCTTGACGTTCAATTCATTGTAACGTTGGCATATGTCTGTAACAAACATCAACTTTGAAAGCCACATAATATCCAATAACTGTGGGTATTGTTCAATTTCTCCCTCACTTTGCAGAAACAGTCTGATTTTTTTCCAGGCAATCAACAAATCATTGAAGTACGTTCCCGGGGCACCACCAGTGAACATTATTTTACATCAGTAAGCCATGATACAACTAGGTGACTTCATTTAACAAATCATCACACTTTCATTTATTTAAAGTCTACGACGAAATGAGAATGACTATTTTTTTGACTACTGCCAGTATATTATTAAAAGGTGTGAAACTACTCTCAGCACATAAGGCTTGTTGGTGAATGATGCGGGGGAGCTCAGGAATCGAATGCTCTACATCTGTTTGAAATAAATTTATGAAACCATTTATAATTTGCCCACCATACTTGGAGCACCATCAGTTGTTACTAAAACAATTTTTTTGAATCAATTTCTTTCTCAGCAAGCGAATTTTTAACAGTCGTACAAATATCTGTGCCCTTTGCAGTTGTTAGCAACGATGTTATCGCAATTAATTCTTCCTTGAGGACGTTTCCCTCGCAATATTGTGCAGAAACCGCAAAACGAGCAGATTTAGTGACTTTTGCTTCCGTCAAGACATAGCGATATAAAAAGAGGGGAGTTATTGACATTTCTTTGTTGATATGCTTAATTTCTGGACAGTTTTAAGATTGCTTCTTTTATTGTGTTTTTAGATAGAGGAGTATCTTTGATGAACTGAATTGTTTTTATTATCGAATTCATCAAAAAGTGAGGGCGCATATGCTAACCAGGCTTGCTTCAAAAACTCTCCCTCTTGAAAATGTTTACTATGCAGAGCACTGACACTTGCTGCCGAGTAACTTGCCATGCTTGTATGACAATTATTGCCAGCATATTTAATTATAGACTTCGACTGTTTATTTCTGTCTTTCATTGCACTTGCGATTAATTCCTTTTGCTCTGGTTTGCTTTTTTGAAAAACGAATTGGTGATTTTTTTTAAAATGCCATTTTACGGACGATGTTCTACATACCACTGTTCAAGAACATGAAACATACACAACTTTGTCGCCTTCACTTACTATGCCAAATTTTGTCAGTCCATCAAGTTTGAAATTCTCTGATACACTTACTACCTTGCATTTTTTGTTTTTTTGCTGAACTAGCCATATTAAATAACAGTTAAAAATCGTAACAGTTAAAACCCCAAGCCCGAATACTGCATAGCGTTGGATCACTCGCGTTCTTTCGCAATATTTACATACCATAGAAACATGTCAAATTATAAATGTTTCAAGCAAGAAAAAGCTACCATAATACTATTTTAAAAATATGTATAATCTGATTTTTTTCGACATTTTTTTTTTGTTTTGATGATTAAATATAAATTTGTGTGATACATGAAGCATTGATTTAAATTACATGTAATTTAAATTCACAACCAAAGTATGAAAAATAATTATATTTAAACATTTTTGTATGTATCTTAACTTTTGTATTTATCTTATATTAATGATCAGTCAAAATACAGATAGAGATATTTTCATATCATAGTACGAGTATTTCTAATAGTTTTGGTTGAAACTCCGATGGTGATGAAGCAATTTAGTAGCAAAAGTAATTTATATATTCACAACATTAGAATTGGACATCATAGACTTAAATACATTGCATTAACTTAGCTCAAAGATAGAATCACATAATGGTATTTAAGTGAGCCATTTTTAATGTTGTCGGATTAATATTTGATATTAATTCCAAAATACATCACTAATTTTAAGATTGCATCCAACTGACAAATAATCTAAAATCCTTTTAGAATTCTGGATGAAATCGGAATTCATCAGAATCATACTGCCCGTATCTCTCACATATTTGAATGCGGTAGCATGCATCAAAAATTAGAACTTCTGAAAGTGAAATTCAGCAGCATTTGAAAACCAGGAAAATAATGCGGCACTCATTTAAATTGATCATCACTTGCGAACAATAATTCACAGGAGAGAATTTTCACGCTCAATAATTCATTCGCCTTCTTTTGAATTCAGGTTACATTCACTAAATCTGTTTCTGATTTCACGCTCATTTAATTATAATAATAAGGCTTTTAGTAGATATAACTTGTAGAGTTGTCTGAAACAGAGAACAGTTTTATGTATGACCTCTTTCCCTGAACATTGCGCAAATAATATTTTTGCAAGGAAAAGTACATATACTCATGTAAATATTTAGAAATGGGTATTTCAGAAAAACTTGCAATTTGTCTATATTATTCTGAAAATTTAGCTAGTTTTCAATTTATTTTCCTTTCATATTTATATTTGTATATTTATTTTTATTCATTTTACTTCGTTTGTAATGTTTAATCTGTATAATTATATAGATTGGAGTGTATATTTTAACTCAGGGACATAATATGAATTTCTTGCATAATGTTTTATTTTTTTACTTATTCAGATTATAAGAATCAAGAATTTCAAGAAGTTCGCTATGAAGGTAAGAAATTGTAAAATTTATATATGATTTGTAGCTACGACATACAGTTTGCAGATTTATGTTTACTGGGAGCAGGATTTTGAATGAATAAAATTATGGTGTTCAAAATCCCATCATTGAAGAATGCTTCTGTTATTTCCTTGGGGAGGACAATAAAGAACAAAAAAAAGAAAAAATAAATAAAAATTGGGAATTTTGATATTTTTCATACTATAAATGTATCCACCATCACATCCCATTTCTGTAGAGCATAGACTCGAATTCACTTAATACATCTAAACAAACAATAATTTATTTTAATACGGTAACACGAGGATGGTGACCAGCAAGTAAGTGTTCCCTCGTCCGTAATTTCATTTTTATAAATGCATGCCTACTTCACGCCATATGACAACAGATGATAAATTTGCATATCTCGGGATTAGGTACCATGTACCTTTTATAATCAAGGTAACATAATCCATCATTATTATTTTTTGCGTATTAAATCTTCCACTATTCATTAATGTATGATTTTCATGATTCTCTATCAACTCTAGTGTTCATTATCATTACGATTTCAATCATTTTTCATATCATACTAATAAATCGCCTACCACAATGAACATAACTTTGTAAACTTAGTCTCCCTCCAATCGATAGATCTCTAGCAAAGCAATTTGATTCCGCCACGACTTTTGAAATATTCGGTATATACAAATATATACATAGAGTTGAATAATGAATGTAAAAGCTTTATATCTATTTTTATTTCTTGATGTTACAACGTTTATATTTGATGTTCTATAGGTTGTTATTTTATGTTACCTTAAAATAGACTTCATTTCTGTTGATTTATTTTATTTTCTTCTTTTAATATTTGTTTTTTCAATTACATATTTAAGAATTTTGACTTTAATTTCAAATATTACGCTTTTTACCAATTTATTGTAAAGTAATTTGCTGTGGGAAAAGGTTGCACCCTTCATCCTAGCATATTCATGGTATTGGTCCAAGAAATATGATCTATGCCTAATGTGTCTGGGCTGCAAGCAGTTGTCTCATTTAGCCTCCTTCTAACTAAAATACTGTCATCACTAGCAATCAGATAGAAACAGTTCTCATCTAAGAAAACATCTGGTCATTGCACCATTATCTCCATTGAGTTCCAGCTTGACACATCTAAAATTGTAGATGGCAGGGGTTTGGAGTTAGAGCACAAAAGCTACGGGGGATTCCGGATTAGAGCTATCACTCGATTTTTACAGTTATTATACTGCTGTTTGTAGAAAATGCAACACCATGAAAGAATCATCAGAATCAAATGAAATTTAATGCAGAAACGACTTGTACTGATACAAATAAATGATGAAATTTTCAAAACAAAAGAAACAAATTAAGCGTCCGAAATCAGTATTTGGTGCAGCCACCATGCGCTACAATAAGTGCTGCTATACGACGTGGCATGGAGTCAAACAGATGTTGAATATCTGCTTGAGGAAGAGAATTCCATATCGCTTGTATGCGCAACCAAAGTTCGTCTTTGGAAACTGCAGGACGCGGATCACGAGCGAGACGCCGACCAACCATATCCCACACGTGCTCAATAGGCGACATATCCGGTGAATAAGCAGGCCAAGGAAGAAGTTGCATGCGTTGTGCTGAACAGAAGTCTCGAACAGTCCGCGCAACATGTGGGCGTGCATTATCCTGCTGAAAGATAGCTCCAGGGATGCCTTGAAGGAAAGGAACGACTTCGGGCTGTAGCACTTCACGGACGTACCTGTTGCTATTGAGATTACCCTCAATTCGTATCAAATTGGATCGTCCATGATACGAAATCGCACCCCAGACCATAACTCCGGGTGTTCGACCACTATGTCGTTCAATAATACACTCAGGAAGGCAGCGTTGACCGGCATAACGTCTAACACGAACACGGCCATCATGGGTCCACAAATTGAAGCGTGATTCATCTGAAAAGACAACTTGGTGCCAATCAGCTCGCCTGTCTCTGTGCTCAAGAGCCCACTGCCGACGCAGCCATCGATGATTCGCCGTGAGGGGAATCCTGTATAAAGGCACCCTTGCACGCAATCCACGGCGCAGCAGACGACGACGAATTGACGAAGCCGACAATTGTACACCTGTAGCAGTAGACCAACGTGCTGCCAGCTGCCTGGAGGAAGCTGTGCGATCATTCACCGCCATGCGGAGCAGGTGTCGATCATCGCGCTCTGACGTCACCTTCTGTCGTCCAGTGCCTGTTTTTCAAGTTGTTCGGTGCTCGTCGGTCCACTGCTTCCAAACTCGCATCACTGTGGAACTGTTCCGCTTCATACGAGCTGCTATTGCGCGATAGGAAAATCCTCCTTCTCGAAGGCCGATTATCCTCCCTCGTTCAAACTCCGTAAGTTGCTTGAATTTCTTATTCTTCCGTCGTGGAGGCATACTCTGGTCTCACTAAACGTTTGCCACTAACAAATAATCATAGACTTTTTTCAACGTCCCGCTACAGCACTTTATTTATATGCTTTCAGCATCAATTCAGAGGGCGCTGCGCGCGCCGCGCACGCGCGATGGCTCTGAAACTTTATTTATTTGCATAATATCCTATAATTGACATTTGCTGCGAATTTCATTTGATTCTGATGATTCCTTCATGGTGTTGCATTTTCTACAAACAGCAGTTTACATGGCTTCGTCAAAGTAAGATACTAATATTGATTTCCTCACCACCTTAAGGGTATTAATGACTTAAATCTAGCTCGGAAGTATAAGTAATACACTAATATTTTTCATTGCATATTTAAAATTATCATTATTTACATGTTCATAGTGGCGCTACAAGCACCACTAATACTCGTCTAGCGCGAAAGATACAAAGACATCTTTCAAATATGCCTCCCAATTTTCATTATGTAGCACAACTCCTTCTCGGTATTGCGATTCTTTTTTCTGCCTGTGTAGTTACCTCAAGTGAAAAGATTCAATTGCATCCAAAATATATGTTAAATTATTTCTAAATGTAGTCTTAAATGTAACAATAGCAAAACTGTTTTATTATTTGACTGTTTATAAAGGCTTTTACTTTATATATGTCTTACTAAACATTTATAAACTTATATTTTAAAATATTTAATCTTTTTTTTTTTCTTTTAAATCCCTGGAGGAGCTTCAAGTGAATAAAATGTTATTATTGTACTTCGTAAGAGCTATAAGATCTCTGGATTTTGAGAATTCCTGTCAAAATTATTTATTAAATACTGTGTGTGTTTGATTAAACATTAATAATTACCGTAAACCTTTTAGCAAATATTTACTTTAAATTAAATCATCAAAATGACATTAACATTTGTGTGGATTTCAAAATCAAAAATAGAACAAATAATTTGCTATTACAAAGTTAGTAATTGCTTACCTTTTAAATTTTTGGAAAAATGGATTCTAACTTTTTTTCTCAGATTTCAATTTTTGATACCATAAGCCAACAAAAATTAAATTATATCTGCATACTGAATATCAATTACTTAACTTTCAATTTCTCTAAGATGTTAATTTGATGAAAAAAAGAAAAAAAAAATTACACACAATCTTACAATCACATGTGTTTAAATAATTAAGAAAAGATTATTCACTAATATTTTGTATATAAACAGTATACTAAAAAAATGCAGTTTTCATTTTGGAAATGGTAAATCATTTTTTTATGATTGTACATTTAACAAAACGTACAGATACAATCTCAAAAGTAATATGCTTAATATGATTCTTTGCTTATCTTCTATTATTTTTGCGTGAAATTAGTTATGAACCGATATCATATGAATTGATAAATTGAATATTCCAAATTATATTCTTCATTTTTTTAAGTACAGTCAATTTAAAATAAATAATTAATGCAAAGTTACAAAAATCAAAAAGTAAATTGTTATAAAATGTTAAATCTGATATTAAATTTAACAATAAGTAAAGATATTTAAAATAAACGTTTAACATGATATTTTTTGTAATGTATGTCTTAAGAATAATAATCAAATCATTTAAATTTTTTAACAATAAATTTTATAAAATTATGTATGTTATTTAGTTCTATTTGGTACTTTCAAACTGTATTTCTTAGTAAAATTTATTTTCATGTAATTATAAATACCATAGAGAAAGGGAGAAAATCTCAATAAATTTTAAGCAAGTTACCTTTCCGATATGTAGACTATTGTTCAAGTTATTTATATTAGCAATTGAGAAAATTATCACTACC
Organism: Nephila pilipes; assembly: GCA_019974015.1. NCBI lineage: Eukaryota > Metazoa > Arthropoda > Arachnida > Araneae > Nephilidae > Nephila > Nephila pilipes. Next base: position 243,638 of record BMAW01097518.1, read on the forward strand.
TACAAATAGAAATCAATATATATTATGTTATTCTCAATAGGTGATATCAATCTATTTTATGGGTTAAGAAATTAATATTATAATATGAGTAAGGTGTATATGTTATATTAAATCAAGATTTATGCTCAGAAATGTTCTAACGAGATATGTAGAGATATAATATACATTTGTAATGTATATCTTTCGTTATTTAAATCTGAGGCCATCTTAAAATTTAATTAAATAATCACTAAGTATAAAAGTCCAATTGAAGATGTGCCAGAGAAATACAATACAGTTTATTATACATCAACACAAAAAATGGAAGATGACTCTCTCTCAAATCCCTGGTTGCTCAGTTAAAACTAGTTTATATTCTAAAAATAAAGTCGTAAATTATCAAGTCTAACTATCGCGTTCTGATTCATACACTTCTTGTTTATAACGAGTTCAACTCTTATTACTCTAACTAGGAGTGTTTCTGGCTAATTTCAATCCCAAATATTATTTCCAATGCTAGTATTCCATCCAATTTGCTAATATCTGTTCGCTGGTCTTTATCCTTTATTTTCCTTACCTCATTCCTTTTAAATCTATTTTTCTTACTTATGACAATTTTTTAATTCATTTCTGTATTTTTCTCGTATTTATCTAACTTATCTAATCACTGCTCATTTTAGTTAACATGGATTTATTATTTTATGTAGTTAAAATTAACAGATGTACCTGAGAATAGTGAAAAAATAATCACGAATAGCCTATCATCACATATTTACACTATAATAAATTTATACAGATAAAAATTTTGTTATTGAATATGTTAACATTTCTCAAGAAATAATGTAAATTATAAAATGATCTCTATATATCTTAAGGCATATTAGTAATATGCCTTAAGATAATAGAACAAAAGAAAATTCATCACTTGCAAAAGCTAAAATACTTAGTATCAAAGTGATCTTAAGTAATAAACATAACAGAATTTAATGAAAGATGTTTTCAAAATTTATGAGAATGAGAAAATGTAAACTTCAAAAAATTATAGGGAGCTTAGAAGTTACTTAAATTAAATTATCCATGTCTGAAAGCTTTTGATATTTAAAGAGTGCGTGGGTAGACTGGAAATAAAGCAACTTTATTTTGTTTTGAGAGGGGGCGTTTACTTTATTGCATTAGGATAAATGTTTTAGATTCTTATTAGATCTAGTTAAAATTTATTGGAATTGTTTAGAAATTTGTTCTTTTTTAAATATAAACCAATCTGTGTTCTCCTGAAGCGAAACTTAAAATTTAAAAATGTAAGCGCATATACCAAAACTATTAGGAAGAATATCGCAAAGACAGTTTAGTGGGTGACATATTTTTTAATGAAATAAATGGTTTTGAAGGAAACTTTCAAAGTAAATGTGTCATTGCTTTAAAATAGAAATTTTTAGAGAAGAAATTTACCTATGCAATTAAAATTAACGATTTTTTTAACTTAGAATAAAATAACTATCTAAATAAGGTATATTCAAATATCATTGATTAAATTTATTAAACAATTTACTATATAAGTGATTACCATTCTAGTTCTTTAAAAACTGAAATCCTCTGATACACTTTCGAGAGTAAGTTCATATTCTGCAATCTTTCTCTCCAACTTCAACAAATATTTATATAATCATCTAATTATTTAAATTTTCTCATCTTATGTAAAGCAAATAAAATTTGTCTTTAAATTACAATTCTGAAAAGAAAATTGTGAGATTATGTTACCTTCAAGCATTGAAAATACGCACCTCATATATATATATATATATATATATTCTATATATATAATATGTATTTCAACGTAAACAAAGAAAAATTAATAAATATATATATATATTACTTGAATACAAAAGAAACACTTTTTATAATATAGAAATTAACGAAAAATTAAAAATTAAATTAACCATTAACAAAATTATTGCAAAATGAAATATAAATTGAAAAACTGCAGAAAAATGAACAAAATTAGAGAAATTAATTTGCTAATGTGATTGTTTATAATATTTAAGGTAATTATATATCTTTATAGGCATTGTTTTTACTTTTATTTTTTATAGCAATTATCCGATATGTGCTTTTGAATTACAGCGAAATCTCTATAAATCAAACTTAAGAGTTCCTGGAAAGAAATTCGAGATATAGAAATTTCGATTCATTGAAATACATAGAAACAATCTTATAGATTTCTTATCAAACAATAATACGTTATTAATGTTAAGGATAATGATGAAAATTTAGAAAAACGTTTCAAAGATTAAACTATTCAAAGATTTACAGTGAAAATTTAAAAATATGTGTATAATTTACACATTTCTTAACAACGAAATACTTTTTGCCGTTTTATCCATAATGAGCGCTCCACTTCTCTACTATGCTCTAATCTCATATATTTCTTAACAATTTCATGACAGCATCCTCAATCGAATCAAATTCAAGGATTTAAATCATTTTTGATTTTCTCCAACCCTTTTAAAGGCCTAAATAACCGAATCTAGATTTATCAAAATTGTTTATGCAGTTAAGTGTTGAATTTTCATACTTTATACCATATCTTTATTTTTCATAAGGCTAACTAAGTCTTTTATTAAGCGCAACTTTTCTTTCACTGTTAAATATTTCCGCTCTTAGGAGTTCTAGAAACTTTAATCTAATCTGAATTAAAAACAAGCATATCTCTGTAAGTAATAGTTTTGTAGATGAAGTAAATATGAATAACATATAATATATTAGTAAACTGCAAATATCATATCTAGTAAATAACTTACGATCTTCCATAAATTTCTATTGTTAAGAGATTAGTAAAATGGGTTTTGTTTCTTAATTAACTTATATGCTTTCTTATGGACGAAATCCACGGACACTTTTTAGTGCCACAGGTAAGCATAAATGTTTATGCGAAAATGTTAATGTTGTCCGATATATAAAAATTTTGTTTGAAGTACAGAAAATACTTTTATAGTAAATAATTAATTACTATTTTATATATTAAAGTTCCTGAAAAAATTTCGCTGAATTAGAGATTTTCGAAATTCAGAAGTTCGAAACGCAGGAGTTCGATTATAATTCTAGATATATTCCGTATACCCTTCTGTGTTAAAGTTTAGAGTAATATGTAAAATAAATATAAAAAAAAAACATAACTTTACGAAGATGCACTAGCAAAATAATAAAATTTGGATTAAAAAGAGTTTCAGTGAATGGTTTCATAAATATTTTATGAATTTAAGACCTTAAGACATGAAATAATTTGATGAATACTTCAAATATAGATTTTCTTGCTTAGTCAATTAGTTCAATAACTATCACAATTTCATTTTTTCATATTCTAAATTTATTGTTCTTTTAAAGACTGCCTTCACACAAACTATTCCTCACATAATACCATATTACCCAGCAACTCAGTGTCCGTATCTTTGCAAGTAATGAAGGTTTCACTGTAAATATCTTATAATCCTAATTCGCATCAATTTACATGAATGATGAGAAACTAATTACTGCTTATAACCTTCACTTTGAACTCCGCCTGCCTGAACTCATTGTTAATTTCAGGAAATGCAGTAATTTGTTGAAAATTTTACAGAATTTTGCTAGAAAGTTAGCTAACGAGTATTTATGCCGATAGTGAAAAACTCATAATATCTTATTCAATATCCTAAAATAATTTTCTGTAGTAGGTATGAAAGGCGATATTTTGAGTAAGAATAGTAAGAACAATTGTTTTTTTTAACACTTTTGGCTGAAAAGGTTTCATGTGTGTAATGAAATTTTTTTAATCAGGTGTCGTGTACCTTTAAGAATTTATGGAAATATGGTAGAAAATTCATGAACTTATAACTGGTAAGAATTTCGAGTCATTGTTTTTAATTCCAGTTGTATCTAATTTGTTGTAGAATTTCCATTTTTTTAAGTATGCATTATACTACAGTGTACTTGTTATATCTGTGTATTTGGTCATTAAAAATGCCAAGTAAAAGAGGTTACTGCTTTTTGTTTTCAAAGTGGATGGCAATAATTCTTCTACAGATATATCTTAGTTAATAAAGTGTATTTTGAAATCTCTACATTTAATCGCTCTTTATAATTTACAGCAGTGGGTTTAAGAATTTTTGGTATTGCGAATCCAATCCATTGCTAAGAAATTTCTAGTGTCTTCCTTCTAATCATAGGCATGCATTGAAAACATTATGTTATTCAATATCAAATTTAATTTAAAAACTTGTTAATAAATAACTTTCAATATTTATTTTTTTAGTAAAAATTTCTTTAATTATATTAAAATGTAATGTTCAAAACTTTTATTACTAAAATTTATAATTTTGTGTCCAATTTACATTCTGTAGTAAAAATAAATTTCAACAATCTTTGAAACGTCTTTGAACTAAATAATACGATTGAAATAATAAGCCATATGATGAAATATATAGCTAAACTTTTATTAAAATACATAAGAAAAGAAAAATGAAAATAAATATGTTTAGAATTTGTACCCGAGTTTAATGAAAGAGAATAACATTTTAATGAGATCGATGTGTTTGTTATTTTACAGCACAATGAATTTAATTTTGATACAATATTTGAACTAAATATCTGCAAGGCTTTTAATCTCAACACGATATTATAAAGCGTTGTATAAGCGATATAACAATATAAAAGTTAAAGCTAAAAAATTCGTTTCACATATGAATGACCATTTAGAAACTGTGGGAAATTCGGCTGTAGCCATTATTTCGATTCTATAACTACACTGCACAGAAAATGCTACATATTTATGAATAACTAGTTTGCATCTGAGGTTTTTCAAACTCATGTCTCTAAACTCAATTTTCGAAAATTTAAAATTTCGCTTTGAGGCCCCATTAGGGGTTACCTCATACAATTTAAGAAGTGTTAATTTAACCGATAAGAATGACTAATATTATTACTATGAATATATGCATAACTATTCACGCATTACATAATATGCAATAACCCAATCATTTATTATATCCCATTTATTCTAATCTTAGACCTCTTCATAATTATATGATCTTCTGTATTGTTTCACTATTCACATGTTTCACTGTTCACATTATATATATATATATATATAACACATCGATCAATAACTCCCGAGACTAACCCAGAGATGGCGCTCGTAGTAAACCAGTAACCAGGTCTTTCTAGAGTACTAACCTTTGCTTGAAACGTGTCAAAATTTTAAGTCGATCGGACCAGGAAAAAGGTTTTTTGAAGTGAAGTGAAAAAGGTTTTTTCCAAGTGTGTGCCGCGATTGCTTTCGATGGAACAAAAACAGCAACGAGTCGATGATTCAGAAAGCTGTTTATCGCTATTTACTCACAACAAAAAAGATTTCTTGCGAAAAAAAAAAAAAAAATTTTTTTTTTGGTGCGAAAAAAAAAAAAAAGATTTGGAAAAGCGTTGAAACGATTGTATCACCCTAAAAGGTGATTAACAAAAGGTGTTATGTTGATGAATAAAAAAAAAAATTTGCCTAAAAAATGTTGTTTTAAATTTTAGACTCGGGAGTTATTGATCGATGTGTTATATATATATATATATAATTATTTTTAATTATTGACAAACAAGTCCACGCAACAAACAGTTTATATATATATATGCTTAATAAGAACTTATTAAATTATTTTCCTTAAGCCTTACGTCATAATTAAGCTATGAGTATGGAACTGTAGATAAAAAGAACTAAACTTTATTTGTTAAAGGAATACATATACATTTTATCAGTTTTCTTTTCTACAGTAACTGATTATGTTTAGTTTATATGGCTTAAGATTGTAAAATTTTACTACTCGTGATTTTTTCTTCACTAATTTGGGAAACGTTTTGTAATCGGAATGACATAAAATTCAAACTCCTTGTCTATTAAATGAAACGTGATCAAGCAAATTAGGTGAAGGTAATACATGGAATGAATTGAATTAGATATAGTGATAGATAAGAGAAATATAATTGAAAGGAATATAAAGGGAAGGAGATAACAAGAAGCTGATACATGTTTATAAATTGTAGTGATTTATTGTAATCAGTATTTTGTTGTAAATTGAGTTAAAATGACTCCCGGTTACTGTAAAAGAAATATAAGAGATGTAACCCTCAGTGTGAATGAGTTGGTAAGCTGAGACTTTATTGTTTAGTTATAAGATTGGATTAAGACGAGTTAATGGACATTCGAGAGAGTGACCTTATATTTTATATGAATATAGTCAATAGACAGTGTTGTCCATTTATCTGAAGTCTATTCAATCGTATTTGTAAATATATTGATTGTTTAATTAAACTTTAAGATGTTTGAGGAGGTAAGTAATAGAGGGGACACTTAAAAGGTGGAATGAGTTACTGGATAAATTTTATCTCGATTCCGATGCCTCAATTTATGAAATTGATAAAGGAAACCATATTACGTTTAAAATGAGCCCTTTTTAGATCTACTTGTTACAAAATGTCAAAAGGCCTAAAAAATTATAAAAAGGAAAATAGTAAACTTTTCTGAAATTAAAATTGAAGGAAACGATAAAATATTAAAGTGAATACTATTAAGTTACATGTAATTAAAATTAAGCCAAACAATAAGGTATTAAATTGAATATATTTAATCTAAATGCAATAAATATTGGATCAAATGATAAAAAATTTAAAAGTGATCTAGTATACCAAAAGTGATTCATCTAAAATTATAGCCCCTTATGTGTCTAATTACTTAATATAATTTTGTTCAAATCGTTATTCGTGCCAGATTGAAATATAATTTACTTATCGATAGCTTTGTGATTAAATGAAAGGGTGAATGAGGTCAGAAAGTTGGTATTTTTCAAAGTGTTTTCCTTCTTTGAAAATATATTTCATTTCAATTAATTACACTAAAATATTTCAAGTAATTGTTTTAACTTTGTTCAAACTCTCAAAATATTACACATATTGTTTCACATAATTTTTACAACAAATTTCTAAGAAAAAAAATTCGTTATGAAGAAAAAATCAACTATTCTGACACTCATGAGAGATGAATGTTATTCTTTCTCATACGTTATTTTTAATCATTCTTTGAGAGGTCATTATTGTTCTATGAGTTAAAGTAATGACACACACACACAGAAAGCATAGAAATAACATTATATTGAGAACTAAACAGTGATAAGTTTTAGGAAAGTCCAAAAAATTATACTATAAAAATTTTACAAAATAAATTAAAAGAAATATAAGGATATTTTTCTACCTTTTAGAACGACAAAAATATTATCCAGTAATGAAGAAATAAGTAATATACTTCTGAAAATAGGTTATCTCTTGCTGTGTTATATCTGTAATCGAAGTAAAGACTAAAATTGTTTTCTGAAACTCTTTATTGGTTTATTTCGGTTATTTTCTGACAAACAGAAAATAAAACTGATATCCATTTTGATAAGGAATTCCAATCTAAGATCAAGGATTTTTTTTTTTTTATTTTTTGACTGCTGACTTCCCGAGGGAAATAATCCTTCTTTTGATACATTGACTTTTCAGTAATATTTGAAGTCACATAGTGTCTACATTTCTATATTGGAATGCTTTAGTTTTCATCAAAATTTGTGTCAACTTGATACTTATTCCCTATAGAAAACATTTTTTTTGCAGAAATTCCAGAAAAATAAAGCACATTTATCATGTGAAGGGCTTAAATGTCTTTAGTTACGTCAATAACATACCTTGCTCACACAAAACAATTATTGAACTTTTGGTTCGAAGCAGTTGTACTCTCGGCTACATTTTAGGAAACATAAGACAGAGATTTAAGAAACTTATTATTATTGTTTCAATCATAAAAATATAAAATTATTTGTGGCGTAAGAAATTACGCTTCTTGGAAAAGGAGAAAAATTGAACATACAATCATCTAGAAACAAATTAGAAGTGATATGCGTTGAATACTTCGTAACTATATTACAACAATATGACATATAACCAGTGCTTCCTAAATCGTTGGGAACGATCCCAATAATGGTCGTAAAAGGAAATGTTGGTTAAGCGAAAACATATATTTATAACTTAAACATATAAATTTATATAGAAACATTAGTCACGCAAATATATATATATATATTCATTATCTTTAACTTAACATAATTACATTTCAAAAAGTAATTTTGCATTTAAAACCATTTTTGACTGACATTATTGATATTAATTACCTGCTACATAAAACCGAAGAGGAATTGGCTGAACTATTGAGTGACTCAAACATAAGACTCCAGCTTTCACAAAATTTCTTAATAAAATTCTGAATGAAAGCGGAATTTCTCACAATTTCTGAAAGGGTATGAAATTTTCTCTTACCAATGAGGTTCATAAACTTAGGTGAAACGACTTTTTCAGCTTTAACGCTTATTAAATTTAAGAATCAATTAGCGCTAAAGAACGTAGAAAATATCTTATGTTGAGCAGCCTTAAATGTTGCGCTTAGGTTTAATTTGTGATGCAACAAAAAAAAAGTACATTCATCTCATTAAAATGTTTTTTTTTTCTCTTTCATTAAGCTTTGTATATTTAGAACAAATTCTGATTGATATAATTTCTTGTGGGTATATGTATTATTTCAACTTTACATTTCATTATAAATCTTATTATTTCCATAATGCAATTAGTACAATTATTAATTAATTATTTTTTAATAAGAAATCTGAATTTTGCACAAAAGTATACCAGTTAAATATACAAATTATGATTATTCAGTTTTTATTTAACAAAATAATTCTCTTTTAAAAATTATATAAATTAGAATTTAAATTATTCATTTATCAAATTTTAATTAAATTAGAAATATAACAAGATACTTCTTTCTTGTTTACTTATGGTTGTGAAGGAGTGAGATCGTTCGTTATTTTAAATTGTGGTAGTATTGTCGCAAGTCAAAAACACATTAAAGTACCTATGATTTCGACGAATAGGAAGCCTAAATAATTGCTAGTAATTTAGAGTTTTCTGGGATGCAATGCCTTTACAAGCCTTTAGAATGAAAAAAATACCATGTACAGACTAAGAAATCTAAATTTTTCAATTAATTTGTTAGAAAAATTTCCTTCTTAACAATATTATTTTTCTTGAAAAGAATAAAATGGAAAGATAAGAAAAATAGAGAAAAAAAATTTAATTCTAACGGCTATTAAAACAGCAGCTTCTTGGGAAAACAGGAGTAATAATTTAAACTGGTATCTCTGAATGATTGCACAAATCTCATCTTCATCAAGGATGCCGCTTTGACTGTTTATTACTACATATTCATCGTCAAAAAACAGCTGCACCCAGAAGGAAGCAAGGCATGTAAATGATAATTAACCCTCTAAAGTGTTTTACTATTTTGCGTAAAGCTATTCCTAAAACGATATACAAAAGCCCAGCTGCCATTGGAAAAAAAATATTTATATTTTCTTATGCATCTTCTATAAAGCAGAATGTTTCAATTCAATCCCCGTTTAAGACTCGGGTGATTGACAACGACCCCACGGGGAAGACAATTTTGTTACTAAGTTCGGTGTCGTTGTCAGTTAGGAGAAACTGGGTGATTGCTCGTTCACAGCGTTTGCGTGGCCTTAGGCGATTCTTATGTGAAGTGCTGTTTGGCTTTAGTCTATACCAGATGCCCACTTGGAAGTTGTTAACCTAAACCACTGAGTCTCATTAAAATTTTAAGCAAATATAGAGTAAAAAATATTTCTTGAAAGTAATTGAAATGTTAAGAGTTGAAAAATACTTGTCTACTTCAAACAAAAAACAATATTGTTTCTGTTATTTTCAAACACTTAAAAAAAATTATTTTTTTTATCACGATTTGAGTCAGTAAAAAGCACCTTATATTCATTGCTGAATATGAGACCAAGAAAAAAAAAAAGACATTTTAAGGTTTTAAAAAAAGTAATGCTTAGTACATTGTCAACTTGGATACATTCACAGAGTCTGATTCTGATACTTCCAGAAATATCATACACCCGTGGCAGGTCAATGGTACTTAGTAACTTAACATACTTAGGTACATAACATATGCCCTGAGTACTTAGCATTTACCCAGGACATGTGATTCACGACATTGTAAGGTAACCATTTTTTTACAAAAAGTGTTCGAAAGGCGTATCATTTTATCTGATTATATTTGTGAAATAAAATTGATTCAATAATATTTAAAATTTAAAATAACATAAAGAGTGAATTTAATAATTTTAATTTATGTAAATTTTAATCCACAAAATTATATATTTTTGTTGAATGAATTTTTTTGGTATAAATCTAAATTTTTTCCACAGCACACTCACTTTGAAAAAGGTGCAATAAAGGAAAATACTCTTTCTACATCATTCTTTGTGCCATAGCAACATAGTCCTTATTCAATCAACAATTTTAAATTTTAATTGGGCATATATTTTTCTTCAAAATGTGAAAATATTTTCAACCACATTCCATCCACGTTTAATTTTTAATCATCCGTTTCTTTTGTGTTTCATCCTTTAAATTCATTTTCGCATATATCTTTCAGCAGAAAATTGGCATCGATTTTTTTACATATTTCATTTCAGTTATAACAATTTCGACTCTGAGAGAAACTTCTTTCCATTTTATTTGGCTCTTTAAACAATACACTTAAAACAATTTAGTTCAACGAAGTTGACAGACAAACTCTTAACATATTAATAATTAATTTTGTAAGCAATTTTAATTCTTAGAAATGCATCCTTAATCTCAGGATTAGAACCCCCCAAAATAGTTAGCTTATACTTTTGAATTAACGGTAGTAATTCATCATTATATTATTCTTATATATAATATAAATATTTATTTATGCTTATTCATACTTAAATATTTCAAAAATTACTTGAGATATGCTCATAATTTTTTTCCATACCTATGTTTCAACATATCAGCTGTACCTCCATTTAAAAATTTTATCGTATTCACCGACTTTTTCAACACATCTATTGTTTATAACATAGAGAGTTTTCAACTGAATTGTACGAAACTTACAGAATTTATGAAAATATGTTAGTGATGCAATATATTACAATTTAAATTTAATATTTTAAATATTCAGAGAATAGCAAGTATTTATAGAAATTAATCTGAATTCACGATAAATAAATTGTTTTTTTTTTGTAATTTTAAATGCAGATCTTAAGGGCAGCTTTTATAAATTTACTAGTTTTGTATTGTTAAGATTACAAAAAAATGTCCTGATTTTAATCACGTGCACTACAATTAACCTCTAACAGAACATAAATAATAAAGGAATTTACACAAATTTATATTTCTTGAGCTTGGATATTATAATAATTAGTAATCAAATGTATCTAGTCAGATTTTCAGTTAACATTTACTCATATAAACAAATATAAAGATGACCAGAAGCATTTAATTATTAATTATTCATAGATTCAAATTAAAAAATAAGAATGTGTGGGAAAATCCTCATTTATCTGCTCTTTGAAGAAAGCTGAAGTACAACAACTTAAAATTCGGATTTATTTCGGTATCTTAAGATTCAAAATTAGTGACAGTATGTAAGTTGCCCAGAACACAGGGCTTTGAAGTTAAGAAAATCTAATGGATTTTAAAAGGTTATTTTCCGTTGTTATTTCTATCATTGCATAAGATATTTTTCAAGTAATGTTATACCGAAGCTTAAAAATTATTCATTTGAATTAGTTGAAAAATTAAAAAGTTTTTAATTTTATTGAGTTCGGGTTATTTAAAAAAATGACAAATAATAATGAAATAATTATTTTAAAAACTGAAAGTATTGATTAAAATGAGAAAAACGAAAAAATTGGATATATTCATTATTATCATATATTATTTGAATTTAAACAGATATCTTACAAATATTTTACTGATGTTTATAGAGATTTATAGATATCTTATAAAATAAAAAGGCCTAATTCCGTTTGACAACTTTAATGTAAAGAAAAAAAATGTGAGCTGGCTAAGCAAAGGAAACACACAAAGAAGTAATTAGTTTCAATAAATAAAATTACACTTTCCCCTCCTCCACCCTAATTTGTTAAGTTTTCTAATTAATATTAAATAGCGATTTTTTGATTCATTTACATACATGGTTATATCAAGAAAACTAAATTTAAGAATATTTAATCGTAACCCAATAAAAAATCTCAAACCAAGCTGATATACAAACACTTACTGATATCCAGTGCACTAAGAAGTTTTCAAGAAATTCTTCCCCTTCTTCTTTTGAATGAATTTCACAATGGAAAATGCTTCAACTCTATATGTTAGAGAAGGGTTCCGTAATGAGAAGTGAAATTTCCTGTCATTATGTCACTGGCCCCCCCCCCCCAATTATTTATCAAGATGTTAAATATTTAAAGAGAGGAATGGAATTTAGAAAAATTAATTGTGCAATGCGAACTTCAATACCTTTCCTTAAGAAGAAAAAATACGTTGGTCCCTATTCGGCGAATTCTCGGCCATACGTAGTTATACGTTTGGTTGCCATTTGGATAATCTCTAGCCGGTTGTGATTATAAGTGCAGAACCCTTAGAGGGCTTAGAAATTGTTATGTCTCTGTTAGGTATGCAATTGATTATAATGTCCCCCTCGTCGGTACGAATAATATCAGCAAACACATGACTTACATGCCCTTGAGGATAATTTAGGGGATGATTTAGTGTGTTTAAGTTTAATTTATTGTTTTGTAGTTGAAGAATGTGTCAGTAGTTTGAAAAATAGGATGGCTTTGAGAAGGATTACCTCTTTTGACTATAGGGAAGCGAATGGCCTTTACGTCAGATTGCATGTTATATAGATCGAATATATGTTACAGTTTCAGAATGATTACAGAATTTTATACAAGGAAGTTATCACTCACGACAAATTTGCTGAAAGAGAGCTGCAAGAACTAGTAAAGAAGATCGAAGAAAGAAGACACCAACTGCTACAATTATGGACATTATTTTAACATTGATACCTTCCCGCATCATCCTATTATTAAAAGTATGAAGATAGCTCAAAAAGAACTTGTCTTTGAAGAGAGATTGCATCATTAAGATAAATTGTTGTTACCTTTGGATGATGCAATCTGTTAAACGGAGCCGAAACAGATTTGACTTTGATTCATAAGTTAATTTTGATTTGGTAGTCATTTGCGAAATCAAAATTTGATTTGCACCGCGTCGAGCTGTCGCCATTGATTTGACCTGGATGAGCACCGGAAATCAAACATAAATCAAAACGTTAGTTTGCTTCAGGGAAATTTCTTTCAAGAAAGACGAAGAGGATCTCATCAGACGAAAAAGTTTTCATGGTGATTTTTTGAAGTACGAAACGCTTCATGATCTCGAATATGACTAAATAAGATTTAGACAAGTGTAAAGTGAGGAATGATGGTTATTAAAAAAACTGTTTTCAATGCTGCGAGCATTTCTTGGAATTCCAAAGAACTTATTGAATGACCCTCATAACATTAACAGATAATTGCAGGTTTCTAGATTGCTTTCACCGAAAAGATTAAGGACAGCATAGGAAAGTCTGCATGAAAGTCTGCAACTGTACCACGAAAGAGCAGCTTGAAGCAATGCGGAATGACATCAGTACACTTTTACAATGAGTCTCACTTTTGTCTTGGTGAGAAGGATAATGCCGCTCGTTTGTAGAATAAATGAAATCAGCTTCACAATGAATGATTTGTTGTTAATTGACATGCTACGAGGAAATTATAAGTAAGGTCGGATAGAATATTGAATTAGAATAATGTAATAAATTTAGTGTTTTGACAAATAAATCTTATCATATAAGCGCTCAGGTCTTAATTATTTCTTCTTGTCGATGAGAAATAATATAAAAATAATTTTCAATAGAATGCAAATATTCCATCTAGTTTCAATTTCTGTTTAACAATTGGGTAGTGGTAGCTTAGTGGTCAAGGTCGGGGACTAGTGGTTGGCGGTTTTCGTTCAGTCGCGGGTTCGATCCTTGGCCGCCAAAGACCCGCCGTGTAGCGGGGGCTGATGCACGTTAAATCGGTTCGGGGCCCAAAGTCCTCCCGTTGGCGTGGTGTGGATGTTAGGAGAGGGGGTGCCAGCTCAGGTGTCGTCCTCGTCACTTGACCGTTTTTCAAAATTACGAGGTCCATCGCCAATAGCCCTCGTGTTGCTTCTAGTGCGACGTTAATAAGAATTAAACTAAACTTCTATTTAACAATACATATAAATGTATAAAATTCTCAAACCTATTAAGTATAAACAAATACAGGTGAATTTATTTCCGTTCATGATAACGTAAGGGGAAATTAAATGAGATAGAGGCTCGTTTCAATGTTGATGAAGAAAAGTTTAGAAATGATTGACCAGTATAATGCGAAACATCAACCTAATATAAATGTTTCAAATATTTAAAAAAGCGCAATTGCATCTCAATTCTTATTCTTGAAGTACTTTAGGACTTAAGGAGCTATTTTCTGGAACAATAAGAATAATTATCTGCTTAATAATCTTTTTGTATCCTTATCTTCAAGGTTTTTGATACTTCTTAATTTCAATAGAGAACCACATATTTTAATATAACGTATTTTTAATTAACAAATCACTGAAGTCATTTCTTTTTATTAGAATGTCAGCAGTCAGCAACTGCAACTATGGTTGTTGGTTCGCCAGAGTAGGCCACCAATGGAACAGTTTGGATCTTTGGTTTTGCAACAATTCAGTCTTAATTCATATTTTTGCGTGTCGTATGTAATCGAACTGTGATTTTCATAGATTTCAAATGCTCGTTCGTGTTCTGGTGTCTTTCAGGTTGGTGGCCGCATGCCACGCTCCACTCCGCACGCACCCACACGCACGCACACGCACGCACGCACACACACACACACACACGCACACACACACGCACGCACACACACACACACGCACACGCACACACATATATATGTATTATTATTCAATGGATAACACCGATTTCACAATGTTTCTCTCTTTTCTACTTGAAGTTTTTGAGCTATACTGCGGCACTCATAATTATTTTTCAAAACTTTTCAGCTTCCATAAGATGGCGAAGTCACTTGGGTTGGCCGAAGAAAACTGTCATTATTTCCCTTATTCTTTTAGAAAATGATTTCTGATATATTTTTACTGTTCTACTTTAGAGTCAGTCCATCCCAATTATTGTTTGCCCCAAGTTAAAGTGTTTTAAGATTTAAGAACTTTTTTTGAAATTATTTGCTCATTCTATGAGCAAAGGTTGTTGGATTGAGTTAAAAAAATTCCAATTTTAAATCTCCATCTTAAGCAGTTGACATTTTTGTAGGCGTCTACAAAAGTATTCTGTAGAAAAAAAAAAGAATTATCATTTTTGATAATTTAAATTCATTTTATTTATTAATTTAACATTTAACGATTGCGATGTGTCTCATAAACAGCATTATATTTTTAGAAAATTGTTTCCTCCTCAATGATTAGGCAATCATCATTAACTCTACACTACTATATTGGTAAATCCGACACTCAAGGAAATTCATGAAGAAATATTAAGATAATTTTATTCTGGTTTCCTTTGGGGGATTTTTCCTTTTTATTATACTTTTTCCTTTTGTTATCATTTTTTTGGATCATTTCATACTTTCTGAACTTTTTATATGTGTAATACAGTATGCAGTACCGATTTGCAATTTATATCTCAATTTTGTTGAAATTACCACCAAAGGCAAATGCCTGAAGGAGTAATTCGATGATCAAGGATATACCACATTTCATGCGACTAAGATCAGTAGGATGCAGATCATCTCGGACAGTTTAATATTTAAAACATCGATATTTGCTAGTCATTTGAGTTAGAATTGTGCATGACAATATCACTTGTTCAAATAAATAAAAAATGAATTAATTGAACTTTTTTAATAAATAAATAGCTAATAACTGAAAAGAATACAGCTTGAATCATAAAATTTAGTTGTAAGAATGGAACAAAGTGATGAAAAATAACTGCCGAGTATCCTCTTGGAAGAATGCAAGCGAGAATTCGAGGGTACAGAAAACGGCAGTTTCTGGAGCGAGATGCCTTCTATTTATTGAGTATGACTGCAGATATTTGATCTGTTAATACAGAGAAGGTAATCCATGCAAATCTAAGATAGGAGTAGGATAGTAGACGAAATCATCAGGCCAGCATGCATATCAGTAAGGCAAGAACTAATTTTCCTTTTCTGTTGTTGCTGCTGTATTATTTAGATAGCAGCACATATTTAAATATTAATATCGCAGGTGCGCACTCTCAATTTGCGTAACTGCACACGTGCAGAAATTATTTGTATTAAGGTACTGTCTAATTGCAGGATGAGAAGGTGCAAGTGGTTTGTGCCACCTCATATTATGATTAAAAGTGGTAGGCAATTTCAGAAAGACCACCCCATGTCCTTTTTCAAAAAATGGAATGTCTATTTTACAAGGAACGACATAGAAAAAATCGTTATAAATTTGTGTGATTTTGAATACTTGGGTGGGGAAAATAGAATTATATTAAGTGGGAATTCATTTCAAGATTTTGAGGAAGTAGAAATTACAAATAATTAAATATTTATAAAATAATATTATAGTGATGAACATTAAATATATATTTCGATATAATATTAATGATTATTTATAATAAATTAATAGTTAAACAATATTATTCATAATATATATATATTTATACTATGATTATTATAACAATTGCAATATTTATTAATATGTTTCAATGAAAGGATTTATATTTTAATGAGCTGTACAAATTCCATCTGAAACACATTAATTTGAACTTGATCCAGAATAAATCACATTTTTAAGCATAAGGGAATGAGCAAAGTTTGGAAACCTTAACAAATATTGTCACTTTTTTATAGGTATACTTTGCCTTAGACTGTAACGTTGAAGTGCCTTCACAATTTTAATGTAGGTAAAATAAACAATCGATAATTTCGTTAGCGCTTTTTGAAGAAAGCTGGCATTTTTCTGTACATGCATCATAAATTAACTTTAAAATAAAATTATGCACGTTTCAAATAATTAAAACTTTATTACTGATTTACTCTTCTAGCGAAGATAATCTTTTTAAAACAATTTAATTAAAACCTGGTCTCCATGATTCATTTTTTATATTTTATATTTAAACCATGATAAAAGAGCTTTCGAATAAATATTAAAACACAAGGATAAATATTTAAGCTTTTTTTTACCTCTCTCTGTTTAAAAACTTATTTTATTCCTTTAGTTGGTGAACTGAATTCTTACACACAAAAACAAGGTGTGTAGAAATGCATAGTTGGGTTATAATATAGGAAATGAAGTATTAAGAATACGAAATGGATAAGGAGTACTATTTCATTGAAATAATATCTATTAATAGTTTTTTTTAAACTTTACATCAGAAGTCTATGAATATGAATACCCTAGATTCCAAAAATATCTCTCCTAAAATTAACCCAGCCGATGAATCTAGTCACCTATTTTTTAACCGATTCACTGACAGCATCCCATTTTATGATTATTACTTGGCTACTGATTTATTATGAGGAATTCAAGTATCATTGGTAGTGAAATCTGAACGGTACCAATAAAAATAAACCACGAAACGGTATCAAATTGTTTTCGGCATCGTGTAACAAATCACTGCACATAATGGAGATGCCAATATCCTTTTGTAATGTCATCGATTTTAATAACAGGTATATTTGGAGTCACACTCGTAAGAATAGGATGAAAAAATTGACATGAATATGCTAAAAAATTACAAATTGCACAATAAATATCGATAAACAAACACCAAGAAGTTGATGAGAATAAAAATATCTTCTCAATAATTACTTGATTTTAGAAATAAGAGTAGTGGAATGTGTCATGCTGAGGACCAGCAACTTAATTGCTTGGAGGGCAATACTGAGTGATAGCTTGTATTTCAACTTTATTGTGATTTAGTATAGCTGTAATATACACATATAAATGTATGATATTTAAATAGATCTTCTTAGTAAAGTGTACCCTCATACATTTTAGAAATGGTTTAGAGTACATTTAAAGGATATTAATCGCCAAAATGAAAAGCCATAATTTATTGAATCATCTATCTCTTTATTGTTCCTATAGAAGAGTTTTTAGTAATGAAATTATAAACAGCGCTACCAGTGTGTAAAAATAAAATGCATGTCTTATAATTGTGTATAAATGTTATGTAGTTATCAAAAAGCTGATAAACAGTTATCAAAATATTTCCATATGCTTTTACAATAAAATATTCGATTTCTATATTACATACATATTTCGCTATTTATCTATTTCGAAATTAGAAGAAATTCGGTTTGTTTGACTTCCATGGATTTTATATGCTGGTCAGAATCTTACTTATTACAGTCTAGACTTTAAAGACATTTTGCTTAACATGGAAAGAATTTTAAACATAGCGATAAAATTGTAATTGGGTTAGTAGTTTCACAAACGTAAGGATTAAATTCCACAACCACTTTCTCGAAAAGATTCTACTTCGATCTAGGAATCTCTTTTAGACTGCTAAAATCCTTTTCAAGGAATTCGCCTCTAATTTAAGGGATGTATCTTAAGATCTGTAATTGAATACCAGTACTTTTCAAACGCGTTAAATAACATACGTCTCTTGTCTATGTCAATAAAGTGAATCCATACCAATGCATAAATTATGTTTGAAATTTTGTCTTAGTCAAGTTTAAATCCTGCATTGATAATAGGACTTAAAATGATTTCTTCAATCCAATTTATCGAGGTTTAAAGGTATGCACTTTGCATCGTATCAAATTATCGAAACATTATGGTTTCGAAATGGGTGCATTTCTACCAATGTAGTAAATATTTTCCTATCACTCAAAGAAACGTTAAATATATTCTTTCATAGGAAATTAACTTAAAAAAAGAAATTAAACAAGCTTCGATAGCCCCAGAGTAAGAAACTGACACTACTAATAAAACTACTACTAAACTGACACTACTAAAAAATGAAGGGTTAACAGAATGAAGATATTGAAATTTAAATACTGTCCCAGCTTTTAGATAGAGTAAAGCATGTTTTAACAAATTTTATGGATCTAATCATCAAAACATTACTAACAACATTATCACTAATGGTATGAACCGAAAATAATCAAAATGAAAAAAAAAAAAAAAAAATTTAATAAAAAAAAAAAAAAAAAAATATAAAAAAAAAAAATTAATTTTTTTTTTTAAAATTATTCCCCCCCCAAAAAAAAAAAAAAAAAAAAAACATGAGTAGAAACCCATTCCAAAATGGAACGATATTACATTGTTCATAATCGTCAAGCAATATTCATTTATTTATTGACCGTAGAAAACTAAAGATATTTATTAAAAACAGTTATCCTACAAATAATAATAATAATAAGTTAAATACCTATTTCATGTAACGAGAGAAAAATTAATAATTTTTGCCCTAAATCTGGGACATAAATTTCTTAAGAAAACTCTTCAAATATATGAGTCTCCATCTGGTAGCAAAAACTAAAATTTAAATAATATATATACATATATATTATATACAATATATAATTAAGAAAATGAAATTTGGGGTCCAATGAATAAATAACGAGAGCTACAGTGCATCGGAACTACGGACTCAGCAGGTGTATATTAGATGCGATTCTCAATCTGATTTTCAAATATTCTGTTGCATTGCAATTTAGGATGCCTTACAACGACTAAAACAATGCCTCTCATCAGGATTCCTTCTCATTACGGGCAACTGTCAGAGTATGAAATAGGTCGTATCATTGGATTGAAAGAGACAAGGTTGGGCAAATCGGAGAATTGCTCGTCATATGGTACGAAGCGATGCGGTGATTAGAAGGCAAGAATGGGTGGGCAATGGCAGATTTCAGCATTATAATGGTAGCAGTTGACCTAGGGCCACAGCATATCAGGATGACAGAGTGATTGTGAGAACAGCTGTCACAGCACCTGATTCATCGTTATCAACCATCAAACGTGCGGCCGTACACGAGTGTCACAGTGACCATTCACAGACGGCTGATAAGGCGAAATCTACTCTTGTACCAACAGCTACGCCACCTGTCACTCACGCCTGCATACTGTCGAACCAGATTACAGTGGTGCATGGCTCGATGAGGTTTTGAATGAGGTTATTGACTGGGGACGAATAGTGTTTAGCGACGAATCCGTCTTCTAACTGTGTCTCGACGATCATCGAAGACGTGTCTTGAGACGCCCAGGTTAACGTGTCGATCCTGCTTTTACTATTGCATGCCACACAGGCTCTCAACCAGGTGTTATGGTCCAGTGAGTCATTTCTCTTGATAGTCGGACCTCTTTGGTCGTCATTAGAGGCACAGCGGTACGTCGACGACATTATGAGACCTGTTTTGCTACCATTACTTTTGGAGTATTGTGGCCTTATTTTTCAGCCAGATAATGTCACACCACATACGGCACGTGTTGCTATGAACTGCCTTATAGCTTGTCAAATACTTTCGTGGCCAGCCAGACTCTCTCCAAATCGAGCATATCTAGGATATGATAGGAAAGCGACTGCATCTACCAGGGAATGTTCATGACTTAACCCGACAATTGGAGCACATCGGATAAGAAATTCCGCAGGAGACCATAAGGGAGATTTATCAGTTTATGTCACCTCGTGTGGCAGCTTACATCCAGAATAGAGGTGGGTAAACCCTTATTGAGTTCGTGACTTTGTAACTTGTAACTCTGAAATAAATCATTCAATTTTTTCTGAAATTTTAATCATTTTGTATCCTGTACATAATTTTACTATCCGCCAATTTTTGTCACCATCGGACAACTAATTCTTAGTGTGTCGATATTTTTTGTTACATACATATATATATATATATGTATGTTAGATCATTTTGTTTGGTTCAAACAATGTTGGGTGATATCTGCTACTTTAAAATACTAAGAAATCTACGGCATATAAATTAACCTTTTGACCATATATCAATATACTTTATATTATTTTGAATATTTTATGGCTTGAAAAAAATAAATAATCTTTTACAGCTGTACATTCTGAAGAACTTTATTTTTGAAAAAAAAAAAAAAACACTTTAATACATTGATTAGATTATTGTAGTCTTAATAGGTGTTTTTCCTCCTAGATAAAGTTTATTGAACTTTATCAAGTAATGTCTCGTACTTTTTGCAAAACATTCCACCTTCACTTTTTATACTTTCAATGCTTTTAAAATCGCCAAAAGATTCGTTTCATTAACACGAGAGTGTGTTTTCCTTAACTGCGAATTGTGTTTCTTTAAGAAATACACGTAAAATATTCAAATGAAGAGCTTTTCCAAAAGAAAGGTTGGAAAGTAAACTGCTCTCACTCTGAGAGAAGTAGAATTTCATCTAAAAGAAGTGATCCGAACGTCTAGTAATTTATTTAAAAGAAAACGTAACCTAATTTTAAAACTTTTTAAGTTTTTTTTTTATCATTTGAAGCATCTTTTTTTTCACACTAAATATAAACTGATTTCACAAGTAAAGTAAAGAATATTCGTTATAGTTGCTTAAGCTCAAGAGAGAAACGTAATTATTTTTTATCATGAATAATATTAATAATAGACACTAAGAAAACTAAAATTATATGCCAGATTTAAATTTTATATAACATTGAAGTAAAAATTATAGAAGCAGAAGAAATTTTTTAAAAAGTGCTGTATTTCACAAGCAAATAAATAATGCATTTGCTTAAGGTTTTATACATTATTCCCAATTTACAACAAGAAAAAATTAAAATTATTATGATCCAAATGATAAGAAGTATGGTATATCAAGCATTGCAACGGATTCCCTTGTTAAATAATTTTTTAATAAAAAAAAAAAAATTTTTAATTTGAATTGCTTGCTTTAACTGCATTTATTTCACTATTTTTTGGTCTACTGAATTTTGTCAAAAGTTTGAAATGAAATTGATTATAAGAATATTTTCTCATTTTATAAAATTATTAGATATCTTAGAAATTATTTTTAACATATCTATGTTTTTCTCTAAGACACATCTCAAGAATATAATAAACTATCACGTAGTGATATTATACTAATATATAATATGTAAATGTTGTATTAATCTAAAAGTCAATCATTAATGCAAGTTTCAAAAAGTACCTTTGTTAAGATTTGGAAATGAAAATGTGATTAATTTACTTTAACATTGTACTTTGATTATTTTTGATTTTTCTGAGAAATTCATTAATATACACCCTTGTGCAAATTAATTGATACGAAGTATTTTTTTCGTAAATTTTAAAAAACTTTCCTATTATGCTTAAATAATCCTTCTAAAATATGTTAAAATATGGGTTGGATGAATATATCTCGTGCCTAGTGACAATTTTCACAAATCAGAGAGGTCCTGAGGGCGCATGTGCCGGAACTTGATGAAAGCTCCAGCTACGATCATATCAATTGAGTATTCACTGTCGTCAGAGATGGATGTGACGTTGTGAAAGCGTACAAAGGCTGTCACTCTCTCTCCTAACAAACGCCAAAGACGTATATCACGATTTCGAAGATAGTTGGTGTTAGTATTGCAACAGTGAGTCGTATGATAAAACAAAATAAAGAAACAGGGTCTATCTCCAATGCGGAGATGGAAATTTGGTCGAAAAAAGAAAACAACGCCAAAAAATGACACTTTTCTATTTATGCAACATAAAAAAATACCTTCGAAGGACTAGTGTTGCACTTAATAGAGATTTAAAAGAGCATGGAATAAATATTAGCTCATCTACTGTTTAGAGGCGTCTTCTTGCATCTTGTCGTCCAGACTATCGTCCTCTAAAGAAACAGATTCGGGCACAATCAATGAAGAAAAACCGCTTCTCGCGGGCATTAAAATACAAGAATTGGACTGTTGAAAATTGGAGGAAAGTGCTATTTAGAGACGAAAGCCATTTTTTCGCCCAAGTCCAGTGAACTCAACACCTGTGGAGATCACCAGTCGAAAGTATTCGGGTTGCCACATTAACAAATTTGTTGAACAACCTTAAAAAATTTTATGGTTTATTTCGGTTACATTACGGTTGGTTCTTTGCAGCCTGTTGATGATATGATACGCTCTCACCAAAATACTACTATTCCGCATAAAAAAGTTGTTCCAGGATGAAACGATGTACTGATGGAACGAGGATTTTTCATCGGGATTTAGCCCTACGCCGTACGTCCAAAATGGTCACGAAATTTATATCTAAGAACCAAATTGAGACATTGGAATGGCCTGGGAACTCTCCTAATATCAACCCGACAAAGAATTACTGGGCTGTATGCAAGAATCGCCTAGGGACTATACAACAATGGAGAAGCTAATCACGGGGCAGATTTATGTGTCATATAAGGACACAAATGTTATAAATGGTTGTAAAAAAATTGATGGAACCCAAGCCGAATCATGTCCAAATGTTAATAAAGAGCCGCGTGGATCATTATATGATTTTTTTTTTTTTAGTTTTGTATCAATTTAAATAAAATAGTATTTCTTCTTAGTTTTCTCAATTTTTCGAGTTTGTTTCAATTAATTTGCACAAGGGTGTAAATTGCTGCTTGGTTTTCGGTATATAAAAATGAATCCAGGTTTCATAGACCAAGACAAATTAATTGAAAATAGTGGAGATCATACGGTGAGATAGAATTATATTTTATTTAACAATAAATAATGACTAAAATGAAAACTTACCTATAAATTAGTATCACATTAATTTTGGCGGCATTCAATAGATGACAGCATACAGTGATAGCATCAGCTAGCCTAAGAATCAGCACATACCATCGAAAAATATGTACTTTTTAAACACGTAGCTCTAGGTACATGTTCAGATTATAAATTTGTTACAATAACTAAAACTGAATTTTAAATATAAAAAGTGAATATCTCACAAATAATTCCCTTTTTATATTTCACCATTTTGAGACTTGAAATATAAAGAATATTAATTTTTCGGAGGAGTTATTATATTATTTAAATTATATTCTCCATGTATTGTTTTCGGAATTTGCTGAATTCATTATGTTACTTAATCAAAGCTTATTTTCAACAATCTGTAAATGAATTCAATTAAACTGCATTTAGATTATTAAGTAGATTCATTGTTTTAAATTAAATAGCTAGGAATATCATATTTACATTTATTTAAATAAATTTATATTTTACGATTTATTTTACATTTAGTTTCAAAATTGATAAAATAATGCTTCGAATTTCTTTTCAAATTTATCGTTTTATATTTTTTAAATACAATATGATTTAATTGCATTTATTAGTGTCATAATTCTTTTAGAATCAGTATATTTTTATGCTTCGTTTCCTGTAACAATTAAATATTAAGCTTCACATGGGCATATCCTTAATTTGTTGTTGAATTATTTCTGTTTTATCACTTAGAACAGAGTTTTTAACTTTCCATAATATGTTTGGAGCTTCGTGTTCTTTTTTTTTCAGTCACTTAAAGAAACGTATAGCTAAATACATTATACTCAAAGGAATGCTACTTTGTAATGCATGTACTTCTATGTAAAAAAGTATGCATTCTTATACGATATAAAAGTCCATAAAATGTATTATTTTAAATAAAATAATCTAAGAAGAAAAGAATTGACAAGACCACTTTTCTATTCCTTATGTGCTGAAAACAACACTTTTTCTAGGAAAAAAAATTAAATCTCAGTTAATTTGATAAAAAGGAATTTTTTTCTGCATGACACATTTTGCTTTCAAGTAAAATATATATGAGCCTAATTAGAGCTTCCATTAAATGTACTTCAGCATATTATTAGATTAGAGTAATTTGAGACTTTCAGGAATTTATTTATCATGGGAATTTTTTCTGGATTACTTTTGTATAAAAAATTTAGTTTCCGTTAATCTGAGAAAATTCAAAGGAAATAAAAATCTGTTAATTCAAATAATACATAGAAAAACCCATGTAGTTGAAAGAAATCTGATATAATATTTCAAAAAGCTTTTAATAAATTTAGAGCTATTAATAATGATTCAATAGTTACATTAGAAAATATTTAAAATGTAACAAGATATTTTCAAAAAAACAATTGATGGTTTAATGAAAAAATATGAACAAGTTATTGACATACCACAAATTGATCTTGCCAATAACAGCCTAGATAATAATGACAACAAACTAGTAAACAATAATAGCTTATGGTATGATGTTAGTCTACAGGTTGAGGTTTCTAGGTTCATTTCCCAGTGATGGTAAATTGGAAAGTTTACATAATGGATTTATTAAACTGTTCTGTGTTTATCATCATAATTTCTAAAACATTCTAAAATATTCTTTATGTATCCGGAGTGGAGCTCTAGAATATTCTAAAATATAATATATAAAAGCATGTATTATCGGTCTAAGGAAGTTCTCAGCCAAATGTAGCTGCTCTCAGTATATTAATAAAATACAGCATTTGAATAATTACTGTGTTTTCATTTTATTCACAACTTGTTCCAACATCCTTGCAACAATATATGTTTACACTTCTCTGAACAAATTTTCATGTTTAATGATATTTACTCATTGTTCAGACGTAGTGAGAAGCTAGCAATTCTTAAAAATGAGTTTATCTCAGAATTTAAACCTGGTTTTTCTTTTTTCCCCTTTTATCTAAAATGAATGCAATGTTATAAAAATATTAGTGAAACTGAATACTTATATATTTGTTTAAAAGTGTGGTTCAAGTTATATGTAGTAATGAATACAATAAAGCGACAGCTGTTTTTGGGAATAAACTAATTTCTTTGATAACAATATTTGAGTTGGTAGATATATAAGAATTTTTCTTATGATTATATCCTACGTTATATTGAACTGATAACTCGATCTTTAGGTGATCAATTTAAATACATCCTATTATAAATTAGCTTAGATGATTATCCTATTAATATTTTTAAAACTAATTTTAATTATAAGAATTATAAAATTGATTAATTTTCGATTTCCTATTATAGTCTTTTATTTATTAAAAAAAATTTCTTTTGATTTTAAACATATTTTTAGTATACGCAATTTTTTGTATTATGTTGATGTTAATATTTAAAAAAAGGTAATGATGATTTAAACACGGCTTAAATTTATAATTGGCAGTTCTGTTTTTTAAATTCATGTTTTGTTGTATTGATGCCAATACTAATATTTATATAATTACTTTTTATGATATCAACATTCCTTTTTGGGATAACTAATATTTCTCTACGTTTGTTAAATTTTGTTTGAATTACTTTTTTATTTATTTAAATTGATTTTTATCACATTTTTTATACTTTCTTATAAAGTATTCTATAATTATGTTTTGTTTGTTTTCCTACAGGTATACATTTATAAAGGTATGGTTTTTTTTTTGTTAAGAATCGGGAATTCCCAGTCATAAATTATTATTTAAGGAACCTACTTTTTATTTATTTCTTTTGTAAAGCTGTAACTTAAACGAAGGTTTGATAACAAATACTAGAATAAAAATACACCAATTTTCTAAGTTATTGACTGTATTTTAAAGCATTATTTTCCATTTGTTTTGTTTTACAGAATTTCAGGTTTTTAATATTCTGTTTTGTCTTTTTATGTCTATTTTGTTCCTTTCATCTTAATCAGTTTTTTTGTTATTTATATATTTTCTTTCATAAATGTTTAGTTTATTTAAACATAACTATAGTTTTAATTTAATAAGAATATTATATTCTTATATACTCATCTTATATATATAACTATTTAATAATGAACACACACAAACATACATCCCCCATATATATATATATATATATATATAACCTTATGACGATAATCATTTGGCGTTGCTTTCAAAATATTGCTTTTTCCACATCTTACTGTGTTGTATTCTCATGATTTGAAAAAGTGTGTAGATTTTGCTTAGTAGTTTATTCCATATTAGATAAGGGTGATTGATAATTACAGAGAAAGTGTTGCATAGCTGAAAGTTACAGATGCTAGTAGAGTCGTTTAACCTACTTGGCTACAGGAGAAGAGGAGTACTATTTACATCCTGAAAATTTGATAAAGCCATATACATTCGTGGCTAATGGGAAAGAGAAAGGAATTTACCTGAATTGAAATTACGATACAAAATATTTTTCAGATCACGTGGTATTGGATGGAGGCATCTCTAAGAATTTCAGCTGAAAAAACAGAAATTTAGTAGGGATTATCCCTACAAGTTTAACTATGCTGTTCTATTCGTATTTACTACATGTATGTAGATTTTGGGTCAATATGACCCGATTTCGAATATTATCTTTTCTATCAGCAAATGAAAGGTTTCATATAAAAAAATAATTTAAGGAATAATAAAGTATTTATAAATATAGATCAAATAATATAAAGCAGATATGAATATAACGTAAAAATTTCAAGTTGAATCTTAACTTTATTTGCAATTTTGGATAGTAATATTTCACATGAAATTTGCAAATATGTTTTGTTACAACTGTAGTACATCAATTTACTTTAGTTGTCATTATTTGATAAATGGAACTTGCACCTTGCAAGATTTTACACAATGATGTATTCTCAGCAGATCCAGAGGATACGTTTTTACTTTTTGTTAATATTCTTTTTACTACTTTGATTGCGTTCTTACTTCTTAGTAAGTGTTTTCTTCCTTCAACGTGTGGAGAAATGAGTGATTTCTCCAATTCTCTTCACCTTCATATGGTCATTTTTTTATTCCATTTGCTTTCCATTGAAGTTCATAGGATAAATGCATTATACGCAGAAGTTTCAAGCATCTTATAGAATACTGCGATGGACCATAGATTTCTTTTTTGTTTACAATTCAAAAGATGATCAAAAGTATCTACTGCACCTTTAGTTGCATTATAATGTAGTATCATTTATGGTTTTTGTCAGGTCTGCTGATAACTTTGTTATTATTATTTATTAGGATTCTTTACCAATATTAAGTACTTATAAAAATAATATTCTTGTTCTTTTTGGGCATGTAGTTTACATGCATAGTGGCTTCTGCAAAATAAGAGATTGAGATGTGCATTTCTTTGTCTGACATTCTTTTCATGATTTATTCTCTATCATGGTGTCAATTTAGTCATTTTCCTTTTCAGAAGAAGTTGCTCTAAGTTATAGGATGTGAAACATTATCACATGTATCATTATGTCAGAATACTAATAAGTAAGATCAATCCCTACTCGCATACCCTGTTTTTTTCTCTTGCATTGATCCTCCTTCATTTCCAGTACAAATTTGTGTTTTCAGTACACAAGAATTTTTTCTGTCAGAATGTACATATTTTTATACCACACATATATGATTTTTTTGATATATACTGCTTTAAAGGACTTCGGCTACGAAACCCTATTAATTTTTTATCTACGGTAACATCTTCCTTCGGATTGTAAATTTTGCCAGAATTTCTA
>BMAW01097518.1:272473-286603 GCA_019974015.1 Nephila pilipes
CACACACACACATATATATATATATATATATATATATATATATATATATATACAATCATACGTATTATATATGTAATATAGGATGTAAAGTCAAATCTTCTTCTACATATACATAACAAATTTCTAATTAAAGATTTCGAGGGTAATTCGAAGCTTTTAAATACATAACTTCATTTTCACAAATAAGCTTCCTTTTATTTGGGGAAAGAGAAAAATAAAAAAAAAGAACTATGTGTAATATTTTTAAGACATAATGTAAATATAAGCGAAATTATGTTTAATATACCTATGTAAACAAAGTGTATCTTTTAACAACAAGTTAAGTAAATGATGGTATTTTTGAAACTCTTTTACTATAAAATATACGAGAAAATTTGTACAAATAAAAAAAAGTATGTTCTTTTTTTTAATTAATAAATTCTAAAATAGGTGTTTACTAAATGCCATCTTATATTTTAACGTGAAATGATTATATGAAATTTTTTATCATCATGATTATATCAAAATCCTACAAGTACTTTTTTACAATTTTGTGAGAAAGAAAGACAAATTATAAGTGTTCCGAACATCTTTTATCAGGAAACTTGTCCATCAACTTATAGAAATCCCTCTGGGCAAAAAAGTGGGAGGTTCAGCACAACGAGTACCGTCCATCACTTTATCCAGTATAATTAAACACAATTTCAAGTGATCCTGTTTCAAAATAATTCCATAACCAGATTTTTTCAACTTTTTATCTATGACTCAATTGTTTTCCTATCCACACATAGAATATAATTCCTTTCCCATTCCTTTTCTTAGAGTTCTTTATGTATCTATTACTGAAGTCATCTAATAGTTGAAAAGAAATTAATTGAAAAACAAATTTAGAGAAATGAAAGCTTGAGTATGCATAAGTTTGAGTATTCCATTTTTTTCCCGTTTGTATTATTTTAAGTTGTAAAATATTGTTTTGCTATGAAATTTGTGACCTTAAGCATTATCGCATTAGTGAAAATCAGAGACATTTTTTGGGTTTAATTTTAAAAAAAAATAAGTCATAAATTTATTTACCATTCGGTTAAACTATTTATTTTTGAAATCTTTGACTTTTTTCATGACAAAACTTTTAATAAATAATCTAACCAAAATATGAGGAATTCTATTAAATATAATTAGTTTGAAAAAAATCACTGTTTGGTTTTTCGTGTATTCTTCATCGCTGAGATTTTTCCATAAATTAAAATAATTTATTACTTTACAGAAATTATTTATTAATGTCTATTTGTAAATTTTAAATATATTGTGTACATTGGAAATGAATTAATATTTAATTAAGTAATGGTAACCATTGCACATTTAGCAGTTTCATATCTTATAATAATTTTTAAAATTATATTTAAAATATTAAGATATTTATCAGAAAAATTCATTCACTAAAAGCATATCATACACAGCTAAAAGTAGAGTTTGTACCACTTAATTTTCAAATTTGTCTCAGTATTTTATTTTACAAGATGTTTTATTATATACTAAAACCATTTCCCTTTCCAGAAATATTTTTCGCACATATTTTGGCTTTTGATCATATTCAAAGTAGTTGGAACAATTTTAATGATTTTTTTTAAGTCTGAATAAACTAAAACAATTCGTTAACCGAATTTTCAATCACACTATAATACGCCTTTAATGTTTTTCAAAATAAATTTATAAATAATTTATAATAGAACTAATAACACTTGTCACGAAGTATTAGAATGATAATTAGTCTCATATCTCATTATATTTATTACATGTACAAAATAATTTATTTTAATCAATGATATCTTACTATCACAGAAATTATCACTGAATCATTTGATCACAATTTTTAAATTAAAATACACTCGTTAAGTGAAGGAAATGATCAACGATAAACGATAATGGTTAATTTAAAAATAAGTTAGTATAAGTTTAACAATTTCCCTTTAAAAAGACCTCGCAGTTAGGATAACTGATGCATGCAAAATTCATTTAAGCTAGTAACTTATGTTATCTAAGCAATGAAAGAAGATTCCTGTACTTTTTGAACATGAAGAAATGTTATTTGCATGATTTTACCCAAAATTTTCGTTTATGTTTAAGAGAGCTTTAGCGAAAAATAAGTATGATTTTTGAAATGACCATTCAATTATATGCGCAGCTAAGTTGTTCTAAATCAAAAACCATAAAGAAAATTTTTTCATTTCAATATTTAAATTAATTTCTTATTTTACAAATTCTCTAAATAAAAATAGCTCCTTACAATAGGAGTAGACTTTGTGTCTTTAAAACGAATACGGATATGTAACATAAAAAGCTCTTTTTATCTCTAGTTTAAATAATGACGTAATAAACTAAACTTCAGCACAGCTTGCATCGATTCTGAGCGTATATGCAATAAAAAGCTGGAATCAATTCTGTGCGTATATGCATTAAAAAGCTTACATCAAATATGTTAGCTGCTATTTTAATAAATAGAACGTGGTAATCATATTTTTGTTTTTCTAATAGTTAAAATACACAGTTATATGTAACTGAGTTAGAATGAGCTCCGTTTGAAAAATTGCAATTGTGATGAAATTAGATGAGTTAAATTAAATTTTATAAAGAAGCACATGATTTACTGAGCTTAATTTTCTGAACTGTGTAGAGACGCACATAAATTATTGAAATTAAATGTTATCGCACATTCAAAGGAGATAAACATATGTAAAGGGATATAGTTTTTGTTGTTTACAACAACACAATACTTTATATAAGTTTTCCCTTTACCTTTTCTCTTTTTGCTCAGATTAGTTATTTCTAACAGAATAAATATTATTTTAAATTTATGTATATCTTTTTTTACAAAATCAATTATTGTTTAGACTTTTTTTTTTCATTTGTTTTATATTTAATTTTAATAACAGGAAATTCTTTTCGAAAATATATTATAAAAATAACCATTTTGTGAAATTTTTAAGCGGAAAGTGAAATTTGTTTAAAATAATTTGTTAAATTAGCATGAAATTTAATTTCATCCGAAAACTCCTCCAATTTTAATTGATGTTGAATAAATAAATGGTACTTCAAACTTTAGCATAATTTCACTAAATTACTTAAATAAGTCTGAGAAAATACTTAATTTGAAATTAATATATTTCAAAAAAGTTAATTTCAAAATTAATATATATTTGTAATGAATACATAAAAAATAAATTTTTTTTAAGTTTTCGGAATAAAATTAATTATATTTTTTATTTAAACCCAAAGTGCACGTAAAAATGTTTGAGAGTATTTAAAAGCATCACTTAAATAAATATTGGAGAATACATTAAGATGTTTGAAAGAAATGAAAATATCAAATTGATCTTAAGAAATAAAGAGTAAATGATGTTTCTATGTCCCTGTTATACGCATAAGTTTTAATTATATACAGCGAGTTTTCTTGTAAATGTGAGGTTTCAGTCTAACTCTGAATACATTGTTTTTATTCTATTTCTATAGGTTCTACTTCCGACAACTGGACCACGAAAATATATCTAAGTCAAATTGATTTCGAAATACCGTTGAAAATAAATTGAAGTTCTCCTTTACATATTTTAACATAAAGAAAACAGTCATAACATCAATTGTAGAATATATCAGAAGGTAATGGGACTAACTGAGCACCTGCTGTGTGTTTCAGCATCTCAATTTAATTACAAAAATACTATCAAAATATGATTCCAGTTTTGGTTTGGTACCCAAGTTGGAAAGCTAAAACTTGCTAGCTGTTTCTTGAAGTTAAATTAAGTTGACATCACCAGTGAAGAATATATAAAAGATACACCGTAATAGAGCCTGCTTAGCCAATATTTAATTACATTATTATGAATATAATTTTATAGTGATAATACTTTTAGAATATTTAGAAATGTGGATCACGTTATTTCTTTCAAATTACGTTACACTTTTTTATCCATTACCCTAAATATTTAAATTATTGCAACCTATTCTTAAAATGTAAATAAAGTAGAATGTTTATACATTTTCTTTAAAATAGAAAAGAAATTTAACATTTTGCGTAATATTTATGATGAAAGAGTTATGTTCTCTATTAAGATTTATAAAGAGTGTTCTAGAAGTATTAATGCATTTAGAAATTTAATATACAACTAAAACCTTACATTATACTAAAATGGTGTTTGAATGGTGAATGGAGATTCACTATAACATACATAAAACCAAGAAAATTTGTTTTGATGCTAATTTTCCTATAATACATATATTCCTTCGCTAATACATAATTATAGAATAATTGTAAGAATAGATAATTTTCCTAGAAAATATAATTTTGTTAATATAAATTTAAAATGTAGTATTTGTAATTTTCAGTTTTTTTTATGACTTAAAAATGTGTTTTTATTTCATATGTATCTTTAAGATACTGTTTTAATCTTTTTTTGTTTTACAAACAAAAGTTTTTTTTTAATTTCTTTCTTTTCTTACTAATTTTAAATTTTATATAAAATAATTATTTGTAATAAAATAGTTTTTCTTTAATAGACTTTGATTTCATTGAATAACTTTGATATATTTAGTTTTAATGGTGGTAAAATAATTGAAGGTTAGTATTGAAAACTTTGTAGTTGTAAGGTACTTGTCAAGTTGTTGTAAGATTCTTTCTTTTAAGCCTTTTATAACCTGATAACTTAAATATATTGAATTATTTACTCTTTTTTTCTTTGTTTAATGTAAAGATTTTTAAATTTTATATTTATTCTAAGTTTCTAATGTCACTTGGTCTTATTATATGATATATATTTTATCTTATGGTAGTTGAATATTTTTTATTTACCATTTTTCTTGATGAGGATGTTGGGATTGTAATACAAGTTAAAGTCTAGAAATTTGCTGTAATCGAAATTCAAAATTTCCCATTCGTTTTCAAAAAAGTTTTAATGCCTAGATTTAATATTTTGCTTATATTAAGGTTTATCTCTTTGCTTATTATATTATTTCTTTTCAATTACATATTCTTTCTTATGATTGTTTGGTGACGTAACTTACTGTTTTTTTTCGTTTATTTTTTTTACTTTTTCTATTGAAAATATGTTCATTTATGCTCTATAATCTAAACAAATATTATATGCAGCTTGTCTTAGTAATCTTAAGAAATTTTGTTTAGTGAATTCCATTCAGAAGTTAACCTAGGGATACAGATATTATTGGGCACCCTACATATACAGTGGGATTCTCATGTAGGTCATATTGGTCACAAATTTGTGTCTATGAGAAAAACGTTCACTGTACTGTCCCAAATATACTCAGAAAAGGTTTTAGTAATGCATCAGGATGTGCATTTTCCAATACATTAGTACTGTGTCCAATACAAATACTTTCATAAATGAAAAAGACTCATCAGTGAATAGAATATAAGCTGGGAAATCCGGCTGCAACGCACATTGCTGCAGTTAAAATTGAAAGTGCAGAGGGTAATCACTAGAGGGAAAAGCATGCTCTCTCTGAATAAAGAATGGATGTAAGCATTGTTCATTCAAAATTCTTCAAACAGTGTATTGAGTCACATGTATAGGATGTGCAATATCTCTTGTAATTGTGTGTAGTTTTTGATTTATAATGTTCTAGACAGATTCTTCCATATTTGGATGACATACAGTTCATGTTCCATTACTTCCACAAAATTTATAATAAATAAAGCGTTTCACGTTATCATTGTTAGAATGGTAGCACCCTGGAGTAACTTCACAAGCTTGGCTTCGGAGTGCTTTATTCACTGCAACGCATATAAGCTTACGTTTTTTTTCCTATCCCAGGTTACTTGTGCATGCATGGCGCTATTTTTTCCCGATTAATAACAGCACAAATATTGCACTCCGTGTTATAAACTAGAGTGATTGTACCATGAATTCTATGATGAAAAGTGTTAGTATTTGTGTGTACTATCACCTCATAAAAGTTTTCCCTTACTTTCTGAATAATTATGTATTTCTATGTAAGATGTAATATTTTTTACATTGTCATCATTTTTGAATGAAATTAAGTTAACGGAAGTTCTAATTTACATTTCAAAAGATGAAATTATTGATTTTTGTGTATTTTGTTAAAAAATGTATATTTGATTGCTGGGAAGATTTGGTTTCAAATGTTATTAGTATATTTTTCCTAAATATTTTTTCACAAACTCTTTTTTTTTCTAGAATCAATAAAGTTTTTCATTGCCATGACGAAACCAATTCAATCTTCTGCCTACGTGGATCAATAGGATTAAAATTTTACACTTGCATTGAAAATATTGCAAATCAGCTATTTTCCTTCGTATGCGAAATTTTTTCGTGATCTTTCTGATTAATTACTTCATTCAAAATTCTTACTTTAATTAAATTGAGTTGCTTTAGATTTATTAATATTTCATGCTGAGCCATTTTTTGAACTACATAATGAAATATATATATTTTTTACTTTAAAGTACCAGTAAAAGTTTTTTGCAAAATCTTGTATTTTAATATTTCTCATGGTTTAATTTCTCAATATTTTCTGGGCTAACAGGTTAAGTTTTTTTCAATAATTTTAATCATCGTAAAGGAATAAATTGTCTTTTTTACTTTGAAGTCGTGTAGAAATTTAATTTTAAATTCTGTAAGAAAAAAAAACTTTTTCCTCATCTTACGAAGTAATTTAAGTTAAATTTTTATATATGTTCCTTTTAGAATGTTATTTTGTATTTCATTGCATAGTCGGGCTCTATGTTCCAAAAAATATTATTAACGAGCGAATTGCTATAATATAATTAAAACAATAATAAAATTTATATTTATTTAGGTTTCTTCAATATGCAAATTTTAATTCAAAAATAATTAACAACTGAATTCAGTTACATTTAATTACAGGAAACAATGAAGTAGCACACTTTTAATAATATAAATAAATGCAACTCATGTTTGCTAACTTGTTTATATATTTCCCATCCATAAAATATTCAACCTTTATAACCACTTTTATACGAATATAGTACTATTTTTCCCCAGAAATTAATTTTCTTCTTTAGCTGGCCTCAGAGAAAAAAAACATCATTGCATCTTTTTAAAATTTAAATAAGCTCAAGGATTCTCAAATTTCTAAATGGCATGTAAGGAAAACTCATTTCTCAAGCAAAATCAGTTTGATATGTAATACTATTTAAACTTATATCTTAGAGTATTATTCTTTCGGTTGTTGTTAAGTAAAACTATATAAATATATTGAAATGCACCAAATATCTCAATTATTTATTTTTAACTAAATATCTAATTAAATTTAATTCTGCAATTCCACTATCATCTCGTGAGTACTGTACCATTATAGAATTATTAAGACCTTAGCAGTGAATACTAATTGAAGATATTTGCATGAGTAAGATTTAAAATAATTTTTTTCTGCTACTAACTAATTATAATTCAAAATAAAGTAAATATGCTATCAATTGATATGCTTATAAGTATTAGAATGTGGGTGATTAATTACACATAAACTGTAATTTTAAATCATATTTCTTTCAGTTTTAATCACAAAGAAAATTGCATTTTGACATACAAATAATCAAAAAAAAAATGTCAATGTTGCATTGTATACAGTCGGGATTCAGATACACAGTATATAAAAATTAAGACAACGAACATGCAGTAATATGTATGTTTGTTAATTTGTAACCATTTTATACTTTTTCAATAATAATTTCATTTGATTTTCATTTATAATATCTTATATAAGAATATACCACAGAATCATATCATAAGAATGTGATAATTATAAGTATATATCACAGAAAAAAAATTTCTTGTTCTATCACACTGGATTTGATTCTTGTTCATTATAAAATAATTGTTCAATTACATTTTTATAGTGTTACATTTCTTTTATTTAATAATCAAACTTCAAAATTTAACTCAATACCAATAACATAATTCCTATAATTGTCATCATTTTTCAAATGAAAAACTTTCCTCTTATCCAGTAAATATTAATAAATCCAAAACAAATTTAAATTATGAATTAAAAATGTCATATATACTTTATTAAACTACTAATAATCATGTTTAACATATGCTAAGTTTATATTTGAAATATTGATAGACTTAAAGTATATTCAATTGACTATATATGCTCCGATCTCATTTTTTATTGGTCTAATAATTAGTTTTTTTCTACTTTTTAAATCTTAATTACCCCTTTGTTTTCTATATTTTTACTTTCTATTTTCCCTCTAACATTTCTCATGTATTCTAATATCATTAAGAGTAATTAATTTTATTTCCTTTGTCGGATGTATTTGAGTAAGTATATATGGACAAAATTCTCATTACAACCACATTGCCTTTCTTTTGCGAAAAAAAATTAGCAACGCTAGCCAAACGAGTTTCCGGAAAACAATCTGCGCCATGTTTCAAACCTGACTCATAAAACAATGGCATGTACTTCCGAAATGCATATTCATACTGTAAAAGTGTTCTACGTTTCCTTGCCTGTCGTAAAAATTCTGGCTGATTACATCCGTTACGTACACTTCGACTGGTCTTGTAACTAAAAACGAGGAACGTTTGCTTCGATACTAAAATAAAATAGTGATTTATGTGTAAAAGCCGCTCGACGATACATTTCTGATAAATAATAACAAAAAGTAACCTGAGAAATTTCAATTCATGTCATTTTCTGAGATCCATAATTAAAAGAAAACATTTTTTTTTTTTTTTTTTTTTTTTTTAAAAAATTAATTAAAAAATTTTTTTTTTTTTTTTTTTTTTTTGCATAAGCGTATTTAAATAATTCTTATATCAATTATTGAACAGCTGTTTATGAGTGATGTTTTATCCTAAATGCTCATACATTTGACGCAGTCTTGTTTTCTTCAATTTGTACATAATCATGTTATCTAGGTTGTATATCTTTCAATTAATTTTATTTTTAAAAAGCTCAATGTTTTTTAAATGTTAAAAAAAATTAAGGCTTGGTATGATAACTTTTTTATATTTGAAATGAATTTCATTTGCTTTCATGCAATGGATTCGTGTTACTAATTAAGAAAATATTTTTATGTATTGTTTTACACATAGTTTAAATTAATTAAATATTTAAAACTATAATTTTCTGAAATGAATAATAAGAATATTTAGAGATAATTGATTGAAGGTAGTCTCATAATAATCAAATAAGGGATACTTGACACAAATCTCAAACAATTAAAATAATATATTCTAAGCTTATATTATGATATTAATTATTTGATATGGATATACACTAATTTTAATTGTATTCCTGCAAAATCTGGTGTAAGAAAAAATACTAGCAGTATTTGAACTATTATTACAGATGAATAAGAAACCATTGGAATAGTAAATGTTAAGTAATAATTGAATTACCCATGTTTCCGAGGCAAAACCTTTCACTAGACATGAAATTCTACACTTCTCATTTTTAGTTTATTTTTAAATCTCTTTATTTTTATTTTACAAAAGTGAAAGCATATGAAGTAATTAAGCAGATAAAATATTTTACTGAATAAAAATTTTACTTAATAAGAATATTATGATTCTAATAATTAACTTAAAATAAATTATTTCTAGTACATTTAGCTTCATAAATCCTTTACATTTTGTTTAAATTCAATCTGAATGTGAATAAACATTGTTGCTTAATTTAATTAACTTATAAAATATATTACTGATAAATTGAAAAGCTAACTATTGTGGCAAATATAAAGATTTCAAAAAGTGTTATTAAAATTCTAGAATATACTTTTGCACAATATTTTACTACATTGCGTCTGAAGCACAAATTGGAAATATTTATTGATAGATGATCCTACAATTTTCTTTATTTGTTTCTTATTTCGCTTAAACATATATTTTATAAGAAAACGTATAAATATTGTATTGCAAAACTTATCATTAAAGCTCTTATTTAATAAACACATAATAATATCAATAGTATTATAATAGTAGAAGATATAAGAATATATGACTGAAAATTTTCTTGCTTCACCGATTTATTTTATTCAAAATAAATAAAACTAACTGCGTAATGGAAATTAGGAAAATCAAGCATATTATAATAACTGTTGTGCATTTCATTCATGTAAAGTATTTATGGGTGTAATATAGCTACTCGCATTTCAGACTAAAATTATAATGGCTATAAAGAAGTTATAAATTTAATATTTGAATTAACTTTTGATTTTCACTTTCTATTTAAATACCTTGTAAAATATCACTTTCTAAGGTAACATTCTGATTGATGGTAATAAATCCTCTATTTCCTATTTTTTCAGCTAAATCCTTTTCTACCAAGTTTTACGTCATTGAAGAAAATGAAGCATTGAAATAAGAGACAATTTTATCATTTTCATGAACCATTTTTTTTCTATTTGAAATGTGTCGAATATTAGTAAGAAAATAAATTAAGCTTATTTCTCCTTGACTCCAGTCCCCCTTGATATCCTCTTTGTGTGATGGCTTGTTTACCAAACAATAAGAAAAGAAAAATGTATAATGTGAAAGGTAAGCACACACATTACACATCAGAAATAAAAAATACTTTTAAAAAAAAGTGCTCTCATGCTGGTATTACAGCCACTATTGATGGTATTATAGACATCAGTGGCCGCCTTATCAGCAACTACAGGTTTCTAAAATTATTTTAATTCATGAACGACCCATGAACTCTTAAAAATCCATCATAAATTATTGAAGAACATTAAAATACAAAAAAAAAATACTGAAATAACAGAGCATTTCGTTTATTCGATAATTTAAATATCCAAAATAGACAAAAAAGAAGGTAAACTTTTAAACACTTATATGTTTGAAACTTTTTACTTTCAATCAAAATAGTTATGAAATAGATTAAGTCCTTAAATTCAAATAAGTAAATATTACTCCATAGTGTTCATTGAAATGCTGGAATCCATTTAAATTCATTTAATGAGAAACAAAAAAAAATTATAAATTTTATTAAACTTTAGTAACAATGGAGTTCTAATTTTTTATAAGATTATTTTCGTCTAAAAGCCTCATTGTTTGATTTGTAATATGCACTAATTTTTTTTTACATTTAATAAAAGTTAAGCAATTTTATTAATCATCAAATACAGTAAAATAGGGAGAAAAAAGTGTTTTAGAGATTATTATAAATGAGGTTTCCTAAGCATTATACTTTTTTGCTTTGAAGTAGGTGACAGTTTTGTAAAATTAATATTAAAGTATATAACACATTTTAACTTATTCCGTTCCTTTGATAATGATTTAAAAGTTAAGGATTTTTAACTATTTATATTTAGACTGAAAGATAACTATATATTTCTTTATAGATTCTTATATATATTTATAGACATTGAGATTTTCTGAAAATGAAATTCTATGTAGCATAGGCACGTAACTAAGACAGAACTGTAGGTCGGGCACATGATTCATTAAAAGGAAGAGATAAAATATACTCTTAAATATATTACTTCAGCTTCCACAGTAAATTAGAACAATATTTATGAGTATTAGTGCATAGTATGATTCATTTAATAGAATACATATATTAAAGTAATTTATGTATAAAATTTAGTACATTACAATTCGTGTTAAAATCGTAATTATTATCATAATCGTGGGATCAGAATCAATGCTACGTATAAAAACAATTAAACAGATTGACTTAGCTTTCAGAAGTAATTCTAGAGGGCAACAACGAATTAATATCGTTCTTTTAAGGCCGTATGAATACCCAAGCTAAATATCCTAATGTAAAAAGGCTATCCACGCTTCTTATTACTTCAGATCAGAAAAATTGTAGTCTGCGGTCTCATTTGCTTGTTACTGTTTTTCAAAGGCTAAAAAAATCAGATTTGTCAATCGTTGATGACTTAAAGATAACTTTTGAGGCCTATGCAAGATAGTAAACATTAAAAATGTTGATTCACAAGATTCTATACCGCAATCAAATGTTACTAATATTCCAAATAACTCATATGTCTTTTTAAACATATCTAGTTTTTATATAAAATATCCATTTTCGTTTCATTAGGTTTTGAGAACAAATATACTTTTACCACTGACACCACTTCTTATCTTAGGAAGGTTACAGATACATTTTCAAGAGGTTATAGAGTTTCTTCCTTGAGCTCTTCAACACTAACATTGTCAATTTAATGATTATATTTTAACTGAAAACTTTTTCTAACTGCAATATTATTGAGGCCGTTATCTCGTATAATATATTATGTACAATAAATGTATTCAGTGTTCTTATTTCGCTCTTAAAGTCTTTTATTTCTTTTCCGTAGCAAAAGATAAAATGTGTATCTATAGCCAAACGCTAAGAAATAAAAACTTCTCCCTCCCAGTAATCACTACTAAAGACGATCTAGAAAAGCATGCCGCATACATAACAGAAAACATCATTCAATCATACAACACAGCATCCATACCTAGAAACATACAAAACACACAATACATTAGCAAAGAAATCCGTAATCTATTTAGATATCGCAACCGCGCCAGAAAAATCTGGCAATTTATAAAAAATCCTGCCGATGAAACACATCTAAATAGAATCAATAAATTGATAAGAACAAAAATAAAAGATGAAAAATATAAAAACTGGACATCAACACTCTCTTCTCTTGACCCCGATAGTGGCTCCCTCTGGGGAGAAACAAAGGAGTTAAGAAAGAAATGTTCTACTATTTCAGCCCTGACAGGGCCTACAAGTATCGCTCTCAGTGACAAAGATAAATCAGAAATCTTCGCAGACTCTTTATAAAAGCAATTCCAACCCAATAACATCCAAACACCTGCCCACGATAGAACAATCACACATATCGTTCACGGATTTTTTAATAATGAAAATAATTTTAATCAAATTCCACCCATAGACCCCTGCCACCCGTCAGAAATCATAACCTATATCAAGAAGCTCAAAATTAATAAATCCCCAAGTCATGATGGAATAACTAATTAAATGATCACAAATCTTCCCCTTCCAACCATTGTGCAAATCACTAACTTAGTAAACCGTATGCTGGAAGTCGGTCATTTCTCAATCCGATGGAAAACTGCATCTGTCATCCCAATCCTAAAACCAGGAAAAGATCCTACAAATCCTGAAAGCTACCGTCCAATTTCTCTCCTCCCCATTCTGGGAAAATTAACTGAGAAAATCATACTTAATAGGCTAAACAATCACCTCCATGCAAATAACATCATTATTCCGGAGCAGCACGGCTTTATGCCGTAGCTCTCCACCACTCATCAGCTAATGAGAGTGAAAAAATACATAAAATCAGGATTAGAAAATAGTGAAAAAGTAGGAGCTTTTTTCCTGGACATCCAAAAAGCGTTTGACCGTGTCTGGCATACGGGATTAACTTACAAATTAATTTCTTACAAAACCCCACCTCACTTAATTGTCTTAATAAATTCTTATCTTAAAAACAGAGATTTTACCGTTAAAATAAATCACACCTACTCTACAAAAAGAAAAATAAACTCAGGAATCCCTCAGGGATCGCATCTCGGGCCAACCCTTTTTCAATGTTTCGTGAACGATATCCCAAAACACGACAACACAATTCTCTGCATGTACGCAGACGACACAGCGATACTTGCCGAACACAACAACCCTACAATACTTGCTCACCATATCAACAGACACATAACAAACCTAGAAGACTGGTTTTCCAAATGGAAAATTGCCCTTAATATTTCAAAAACGGAAGCTGTCTTCTTTACACGCTCAACCAAAACACTCAAACCAAAAATTTTCATAGAAAACAAACAAATTCCCTGGTCTCTCTCAGCAAAATATCTCAATGTTATATTAGACAAAATTTACATTCATGAAACATTCCGACTACATTCATGAAAAATTCCGACTTACCGCGAGAAATTTTATCTCCCTATTATGTCGGAATTCAACTTTATCTACAAAATACAAGTTGCTTATCTATACGCAATTTCTGCTACCCATTCTGACGTATGCATGTCCAATCTGGAATGACGCTTCCCAAATGCATCACAACAAATTAGAAATACTTCAAAATATTACCATTAGAAAAATTGCAAAATCTAGGTCGTACATGAGAAACGAAGATATCAGAACCTCCCTTAATATAATTAAACTCCAAGA
>BMAW01097518.1:290244-307478 GCA_019974015.1 Nephila pilipes
AGTTACGTATTGCTCCAGTTAAAACACCTGCTAACTGCCCAGATGAGACGTCTTTTTCAGCCTAGTTAGTTAGTGCATTACAAAAAAACGACCGGTAAGCTTCGGACCCATTGTCCAGGGTTCGCAACACAGCCGCTGCCGCATCAAGTTCATTTCTCCACTCTCTCCCTTCTCGTCGGGATCGAAACCATCTGCAACGCCGAATATAAGTATAAGCATATATATATATATATATATATATGTTTGTATATATATATATATGTTGTATATATGAGCAGTTTGTATATATATATTCATATATATATATGTTTGTATATACATATCTATACATATATATATATATGTTTGTATATATAGCATATGTTTGTATATATATATAGTTTCATATATACATATGTTTGTGTATATATATATATGCTCTGTATATATATATATGTT
This sequence comes from Nephila pilipes, assembly GCA_019974015.1. Taxonomy (NCBI): domain Eukaryota; kingdom Metazoa; phylum Arthropoda; class Arachnida; order Araneae; family Nephilidae; genus Nephila; species Nephila pilipes. The sequence goes on from BMAW01097518.1 coordinate 290,683, forward strand.
TGCATACATATGTTAGTTATTAAGATATTATATGTACATATTATTATTACATATATACATATATACATACATATATATGTTTCCAGACATACATACATATATACATATACATACATACCGGTGAAATAAATCAAGAGAATTTTACATTTCATCGAACTGCAATGTTGAACTGTGCAGGAAAACCACTGTTTCTAGATAAAAAATGCAAATGTTGTACGGCAAATGCGCAAGGCAATACGTGTGTAGGGGCAGGAGCCAGACAAACAGGCTTTTTATAAAGTGGAGGATAAGATGAATTTCGTCTGTCTCAGCAGCAACTCGGCAATTCTTGTTATCACAGCAATCGAGTTTTAATTCACATAGGCAGAGCATGGTACCAACCACCCATTTATAGATGGATTTAGGCATAAGTCGGCGGGTGAGGCTAGAGGCGTCAACGATCAGAAGTGCCTCAGATATCAGAGAGTTTAATTTACACCGAGTCGTGTGTAAACTGGAAACAGTTCCAGGATCTGGATCTATCGAGGAGAAAGCTTGGGCTGGAGTCATCGCAGAAGCCAGGGAGTCGAACATTTATCCATAATTAGCGAGGCGTAACGAGAGGCTACAGCTTATGCTCCTCTCTTGCCAGGACCTTATGCCAGCAAGCAGGAACCTCTGTAAAATGGTGAGCAGTTTCCAAAGACGAATGAAAAGGGTTGTTTTCAGAAATAGTGCTGTTTGCATCCTGACATCTAGAAATCCAGGAGAACCTCTGATTAGCATGGTGCAGGCAGCATCATGTGATTGGAGTATAATCGTGCGACCGATTCTGTCGCCGAGTTGACAGTACTAGCTCAGCCTAAATACCGATTCTCGCTGTACTTTCACATGGGAGACCAGGGACCTTAATGTACCCGTCCAGAATTTATCTATAATTATTCTATAATGGTGGTGTAATGGTCTGCGTAGGCATCATGTTGGATAGATGCACACCTCTCCACGTCTTTGACAGAGGCTTTGTGACTGGTGTGAGGTATAGAGATGAGATCTTAGAGCCCTATGTTCGCCTTTTCGGGGTGCAGTGGGCCCCGAATTCATCTTAATAGGCGTTAACGCGAGGCCACATAGAACTCTTTTCGTCGACGAATTTCTGGAGAGTGAGGATATTCGCCGCTCTAAGAGGGCAATTGCAACTCGCAACCCCCCTTCGAGAACTATTCAGGACTTGAAAATGAGTGGGACCAATTTCCACAGGCACTGATAAACTGCTTTATTTCCAGTATGACATCTCACTGCATGGCGTGTACAGCTGTTAGACGGGACCATACCCCCTATTAACCCATTTCTTTTGTGTATTCTGCAATCGCTGTTTCAGACTTTCAGACTCCCATGAGTCTTACGCACAAATATGTGTGTCTATTATAACTGTTGAATATTTATTTAGTTTGTATTATATCAACGTATGTTCACATCAAATTTTATTCAAATTTATCCAGTAGTTCTGGGGATCGTAGATAAAATATGAAAATTTTCTTAATTTCTTACACCATTGTATATATACATATGTATATACATATAGAGATATATAAATATTTATATTTATACACACACACAGACACACACGCACACATATATATATATGTGTGTGTGTATATATATACATATATATAGATATGTATACACACACAGACACACACATATATATATATGTGTGTGTGTGTATATACATATATATAGATATGTATACACACACACACACACACACATATATATATATATATGTGTGTGTGTATATACATATATATATGTGCACGCACGCACGCACGCACACACACACATATATATATATATGGGTGTGTATGAATGTGCTTAGTTTATACGGATCACAATTCATAAGGGGTGTGACTTTTACCATGACTGTTATAATTTTTTTTAGTAAATTTATATAATTTCGAAAGAAATTTAAGCCAAATTTGAGAGAATTGTTTTGATAATCCAGGTAACGAAAGAAGAAATGCCATTTTAGTGTTAATGAAATATTACTGATGTATTTCTATTATGATATAATTATAACAATAAATTATATAATTAATAAATAATATAAACATGTTAAATTTTAATTTTATAATCATACTGTTATTTTTTAATATTTATTGAATATTGAAATATATTGTATCGAAGATGATTGTTTAACCGTTTACGTGAGGAAATATTTTTCAATAGTTTTATTTTAACACATTTGTCCTCCTTTTAATTACGAAAAACGTTGGAAATTACCAAAATTAAATATACAAATGATTAGATATTTTCTAATTATATTAAAAATTAAATACATGGTCAAATATTTTTCCATTTCGAGTACATTAACCGATCTGAGGCTATGCTTCTGGTTACGGGCATGACTTAGTTTTGCTGGTAAAACTGTTATATTAAACTTGCTAATAAGAATTCATTTCTCATATAAAATATTTTCTTATTATAGGAAAAGGAAATATTGATATTGTAAATATGAGCCTTACAATTTGTAAAAATTACGATATTGATAGAAAATATACAGTTATTTTTATAGATATGGAATATTTCGTCACGAGTATATGGTATACAATTATTATTCATCAAAATTAAAAAATTAATTAACTTATAAAATAATTAAAGAATTTTCTTTTGATTAAAACAATTTTATATGCCAAATTCATGTAGTATGAAACTTATGTTATTTATACCCTATAATGAAGTTATGCAAAAATAAACCATTTGTTGGTAAAACATGTTATTATTTAGAACGTTTTATTCCTTGCGTTAATTATAATTTTTTAATTGATAAGTACATCATTGGTATAAATTACTGAAATTCATCAAAATGAGAAATTTTATATTTCAACTTATTTTGGGGTAAATTTTTTATTGTATATTTCAAATATGTGGGAAATATGATCATCAATATTGTGAAAACAAAGACAGTTAGCACAATTTTGATTAAATTGATTAAAAATATCATCTGAGAAGAAGTGCCATTTTTTAAAAGAACAAAGTCTAGAATTATATTTTAAAGTACGTATATATATATATATATATATTTAAATTTAAATACAAAAAATTCGTGAGTTTCTTTAAAATTTTAAATGTAAATGTTTTAGAGACTGAACACGCCATTAATTTTTTCTTTTTAAATTTTTTTGGAAATAATTCATGCATAAATTACTATAGCTTTCATTTTACCTATCAAATTATGAGATATTTCTTTTTAAATAAATGTACTGTTTTAATGAAATATGGCATATAATTATAATTCATGTGGCGTATAATTATATTAAATTATAAAGAAATTCAAAAAATTTAAGGCACTGAAAAATGAGATTTTCGTAAATTCCCTTAACTTCTTTGCTAAAAATAACAAATTTTTACATTAGAATAAGTCAGTAGGCTGACAAAAATAATAAGAAAATAATGAGACGTAGCCAAGTGTCAATAATATTTATTGAAACCTACATCGTTTTTACCATATTTTTGAATGCATGTAAATTCAGACTTTCTTAATGGTAAATATTTTGAAAAATTAACCAGTATTCATCTATGTTGTTATTACTTGAGAAACGCTTGTCAATTCTTTGTACTGAGATTTTCAGGATTTTAATTTCTTATTATATACATGGATTTCGATAAGCATATACCTAATAATATTTCCTTTTATATAAAAAAATATTTGACAAGTATTATTATACTGACATATTTCTTCAAGAGGTAAGTAAATATTTCTACCATTTAAGTAAGGTACCTGAGGTTAATACATCCAATCCTATTTGAAACGGAAATTTAGAAGGCAAAAGTGAAAGTGAGAAAAGGAAAAAAAACCCATTTTGCTATACATATATTAATACTATGTTTTTTTCCTTTAAGATTTTAAGGGATTTTAGTTTAACTTTAGATTCCTACTTTCAAATTAAATATTTTTTGCATAACAACTATTTTCGCAGACAATTTGGCCATTGAAGATCATAAAAAATTTCATGATCTTCAATGCATTTTCTCTATAGCTTAATTTCTACCAAATGTACTCAACATAATATAAAACAAAATTAAAAGATACAGTTTTATTAATTTAATTAATAAGAATTTGACTCTCCTTGAAATTGTTCGAATACAAGTTGAAAATAAAAAGAATAAGTAAAACACTATACATAATGGGAATGAGCAAAATAACCATTCTATTAAATAGAATAAACATATGAAACGAAAATGCTCATTTACAAATAGAGTTATTAGAAGACGGTAATTCAGCTGTCAGTGACCGTTTTATAAGCAACTATAAATTTCTGAAAACCCTGTGATTCATGCGAGTATCATAAATTATTAAAGAAAATTCATCACAGAAGAGTTAAGAAAATTTTAAGAACTTTCAGGATTTATAGTATTACAATTTCTTCGACACTTTAACAACTTCCAAGAAGCGTACATTTAACAGATAAAAATCACAACTGTTTTGTAAGACTATGCAAATGCTAATTTTGTTGTCAGGAAAGTTTTTTCGAAAATTCTCACTCAGCGCATTGATATAAATTTAACTTAACTTTCTTTCTAAAGTAACTAGTAGTGATCTGTTGGTTAACTTTGAAATTAAACTGAAACCTTTTTTTGACGGCAATACCTGCAGTACATGTATTCATCCCAGGTATATTATTAAGTGTTTTAATTAATAGTTACCGTTCTCACAAGAAGAAAATGTATTAGAATACCGCAATGAAATTTGATTCTAAAATCGTTATTTAATCAACATTCTCCTACCCATCCCACCCATTTTTCTTAGAAATTGTGTATAAAAATATTTAAGTAAACTACATTACTTATATTTCAACTCATCGAACTGATACTTACTGTTTGATCTAATATTACCTCTGTTACCTATGTTGCTTTTAGATTTATTCATTCATAAATAACTTCAACTCTGCTTCAAATAATATAAAAAATAATTTTTCTTGAAATAACTAATGTTTAAAATGTTAATGAAACGCGTATTTAAAAGAATAATGACCAAAAATTTATAAATAAGAAAAAAAACGAGATGTTAAGTTCGTTTCAAAGAATAAATTTCTAGAAAATAGATATTTCTTGAATGATATGTTTGATAAAATAATTGCATAATTCATAGACGATTTTTCCATCATAATTATCTTCAAACAAAGATTATTCATAAAGAATTTGGAAAATTATTTGAATTATTTACAATTCTCCATCATCTAAACAAACATAGATTTAAGCAAGAATTCTAATTTTTTCTTTCAACTTATTGAAAGCTTAAATGTGTCTTAAAATATATATCTCTCTCTGCGTTATTTTCTATCTTTCAGAATTACAAACAGTGTAACTTAAATATACAAATTCAGAATAAAGGCACGCAAACATTGGAATTTAAACAATATACGAGTAATTTCCCAGAAGATGATAATATTTATTCAGTCTGTTTTTTTTTTCCTGAATAACTCATTCCATTTTAAGATATTAATTTTAGGAAATATATCTAAGTTTTATCAATTTAAATCTTTGAATAATTTATTGAATGGGTTTTTAATTTTAATAACTTAGTATGATTCAGATTACTTACTAATGGAGACATAAAAAGTAGGAATTTAATTTTTTTCTACATATATATATATATATATATATATATATATATACAAATGATGAATTATTTAAGTTTTAACTTTAGACCTTTTTAAAGCTAATCCAAATTAATATTCCTGCCAACTTTAGAGTACATAACGTACCGCAGCTTTAATCTTAGACGCTGGCCATTTGTAAAAGTCTTTATTAGATGTCGGTGTTTCCTTAGAATATAACCTCACTGTGTGTCTAATATCTTTCTTTTTCATTTCTGCTCACGGCTTGTACTACATACTGTTTTTACTTCACTTGATAGAATACTGCTTCCCTGAACAGCATGTGATTTTTTCAGATATATATTGTCCTAAATAGGAATAAAGAATATTTAAATGAATTATATTAACTTTAAAAAATATTTATCTGCTGGACATTGAAATTGAATCTAACGAACGTCAAAATCAGATGAAAGTAAAAGAGTCTAAAATGTGCAAATGATAAGCATGTCAGTTCGTTTAGACGAAGAAACAGGGGGAAATGCCATCTGAAGCACTGCATGATAGAAAAAATGTGTAGTGCATTTCTCTTTCGGAAAGCACTTTGTAAGGTCGGAGTTTGCTCAGAATATCGTGTTATGCCTTGAATAAAAAGGAACGCTTCCCAGTAAATGCCTGAATTGAAAAGAGCCGATTGTTGCCGATCGAGAGTGTGGATTATTGATCCGTGATATTGCCCGAAACTCTGGTCGAACTCTAACTACTGTTATAAGAATATGGAATCAATGAGTTGTTTGGAAACATACGGAATGGCATGCAGGATCTCCATGCCCTACCATGGCTAACGTGCGAGAGAACAGACGTATTGTGAGGTTGACCTTACTAAACCATACAACCACATCACAGATCAATAATCAGGAAATGGTCATATTAGCATCACACCCAGAATCCGCTCGTATGATCCGACGACGTTTTCAGTAGAAAGGAGTATCATCACTGTAACTATAAAATCGACTTCCCTTAACAATGCAGCATATAGAGAGACGGTGACTCTAGTCCATAGAACGATAAAGCTGGATACAGGAGTGGTACAATGTTGTCTTAATCGAATCCCGATTTTGCGTGCAGTATTTTAATGGCCGTGTACATGTCTAGAGGCTCCGAGGAGATCACTCGTCTTCGGCTATCATTCAATATCAGACTTGGGACTCTGCTACTGCTGTGATGTTTTGGGTGACCATTGGATGCACAAAATGCACATCTATAGTTACAATTTGAACGCAGATTGGTACATTTCTGACATCTTACTCTCAGTGGTTGTGCTCTGTCTCAGAGAACTCCCAAACAACATGTACGAACAAAATTATGCAAGACCAAATGCTGTTTGTTTTGTTATGACCTTCTCCTATATATATTGTATTCGATTGTTACCTTGACCATCAGGATCTCTAAATCTGTCACACAATTTGAAACATCTTGTCATGGGTTGCTGAGAAACTGACCCGCTATTTCTCTTTAGATAATACGGTTGATAAAGTGTGGCACAGATTTGAAACAGCATGAAATGAGTCGCCCGTTTCTGTCATTCAAAACCGGTTCGACTCTAAGCTTAACCGATTAAGAGACGTTTTAACTGCCAGGAATGGTTGCTGTTTTTATTAATTCTGCACCCCTTAACTAATTGCTGGCCATTTTAATCATTTTGTTCACATGTCATACGTACTGTTTACGTACAATAAATATCATTTTTGAAAATTGATATAATAAATGTTTTCGTGCGCAATTGACGACACATTTTTAAGTACGTTTGCTAACTTTTATTCGTATTTTTGTACATTTTCCTATATTTATATTATTATTTATAGAAATATAAAATATGTTAAATATTAGATTTTTGAGAATGTTAAATTCTAGTATTTGTTTTCAATATTATTTCTGTAAGTATTTAAGGAAAGTAATTCTTAAAAAAATAAATTTTCGTGGTATACTTTTAAATAAGTCAAATAGAATTCTTCCTTTAGAGGAGAAACATCCATTGGTCGTTAAGAAAGTTGGAGTGCTGGTGAGAACTTTTGAAAGTTATATATGTTTGTAATTGTTTCATTTCGTAATATTTGTTTTATTATTTATAATGCAATATGTTCAAGATGTTTTGATTATGTAAAAATTTCATTCTGTTAGAGATTTTGTCCTGGTTAAAGGTTTCTATATTTTATAATTATGATGACGTGTCGTTAGTTAATATTTCATTATATTTTAACTTACATTTGTGTATAAATTATTGTTTTAATTATTATCTTCTTTTGGTGAAAAAAATTTTAATGTTACGATTTTTAAGATATTTATTTAAATTTTTGTTTTAGATTTTTAAGATGTTTATTGCTTTGGTATTTTTAAGTGCAATTGTGAATATGTTTCCTGTATTTAGCTTCTTTATTTTCTTTTGTAGTTGAATTTCTTAATTTCTTATTTTTGGTTTATTACCATCTTTTTATAATATCATCCATTGAAGTGTGGCTTTAAGATTTGTAATTACCGGTTAAACACGTATTATTTTAATTCAAAGTATTGAACAGTATTAATAACATTATCTCCCTTTTTTTATATTTTGACTTTTCTGTCATTTGCGTTATTTTAAAATTTGGATTCTTAAATTGTTTGTTATGATTGTATATAGTTATAAGGTCTTATATTTTTGATAATTTATTTTTTTTATTATTTCTAAAAATTTTCATTTCTTTTCTCTTAGTTGCTTTTTTGTTCATAAATTTTTTAATTTATTTTTTATTTTTATAAAATGTACTGTAACGTTTTTAAATGTAAATGTAAAAATTTCTGTAAGACGTAAAAAAAATTCCAACATCTCTGAATATTTGTCTTATTTCTTAAGCTAAAAATACACTAAATTACCATTTTTTTATTCCAGTATTTCACTCGTATGCTTCAAATTGATCCCTTTATTTTAAGTGTCTTTTCTGAGAGTGTTATGCAAAATTAATCTATTTAAATAAGTGCTAGAATTTTGTGTAAATATGACTTAAAAATTATTTAAATCCTTTAATTACCCAAAGAATGAATTAATTTTAAATAAATCTTTAAAAATGGAACATATATTTTGTATTTAATAGGCGGCGTGTCTTTAGTTGAATTCATTATTTTCTAAAATAATAAAAATGATCATTTATGGATTATCAGAGCAAATTGCTGTTTCTAATTTAATTTACATTTCTTATTTGGATGCTACTATTTTAATTATTTATTATATAATTTTTTTGATTGATTCAAACTTTAGAATTCCAGCAAAAAGTTATACTTTTCACTTGGAAATTATTACTAAATACGATGATTTTACGCAATAATATGTAGTAAAAAATGTGTACAAAATGTAATAACCAGCATTTATTTGCAAATCAACAAGCAGGGAGCTTGATAAATGCTTAAGATTTCAAATGAATGTACAAGATACTTCTTATATCAGGACTAATACATGCTAAATATATCAATGCCCCATTTGGCTTGATTTGGAAGTTTGGAGGGTGGGGAAAAGGGGGTGTCAAGTCCGGCGTCCTTTTCAATTGACCAAGACTGAAAATTATGTCGTCTGTCACCCAAAGTCCTCATGTCGCATCTAACAGAGATATTAATTAACAATCAATCAACCAAAAGAATTAAAATAATTATATAATAATTCGATATAAAAACCAACGTTTTTAAAAGCAAAATTTTATATGGTGGCAAAGTTCATTAGAGAAAATGATTGAAATATTAGTTAAAACTGTTAGTTATTTTTAACTTTAAAATTTACTTAAAAAGAGACATTTGTGAGCGTATTAAAAAATTCATAATACTCATAAAATCAAAACATGTATTTGAAAGTTTGTAAGTCATTCTATTAAAAAAAAAATGGGAACCAGAATTCAGAAAAAATTATTGTGATAAGACATGGTGCCAAATATTGGAAACTTTCTTTCTTGCGAATTATTAGAAACTTTCTTTCTTAGTTATTGACTAAAAATCAGCAACCCTTACTATATCGGAGATAGTAAAGGGGAGATAGTATCTCCCCTTTGTGAGTACAAAAGTTTTACGATACCTCATGCGGCGTTGGGAGTGCCTGGTGTTCCCAGAGGGGGAAAGAAATTTTTTCCTCAATCCTAAAAGCGCCGAGAGGAAAGAATATTTTGACTTATTAAAATTATTGAAATATTAGTTAAAACATGCAGCAAACGTCTAAATATTGCATTGTTAGGCAAGTACGAACGATTCCCAAAATTTCAAAGCTCTAGAGTGATGGGAAATTGGTTAAATTAACAATCGAAAATTTGATGACACACACACACTCACACACACCAAGTGAAATTCATAAAAACATTTTAAATAATTCGATATAAAAACCAACGTTTTTAAAAACAACGTTTTTATATGGTGGCAAAGTTTATTAAAGAAAATTATTGAAATATTAGTTAAAACTGTTGGTTATTTTTAACTTTAAAATTTACTTAAAAAGAGACATTTGTGAGAGTATTAAAAAATTCATAATACTCATAAAATCAAAACATGCATTTGAAAGTTTGTAAGTCATTCTATTAAAAAAAATGGGAACCAGAATTCAGAAAAAATTATTGTGATAAGACATGGTGCCAAATATTGGAAACTTTCTTTCTTGCGAATGATTACTGTCTAAAAGTCAGCAACCCTTACTTTCTCGGAGATAGTAAAGGGGAGATAGTATCTCCCCTTTGTGAGTACAATAGTTTTACGAGGTCTCATGCGGTGTGGGGAGTGCCCGTTGTTCCCAGAGGGAGAAAGAAATTTTTTCCTCAATCCTAAAAGCGCCGAGAGGAAAGAATATTTTGACTTGTTAAAATTATTGAAATATTAGTTAAAACTTCTCGCAAACGTCTAAATATTGCATTGTTAGGCGAGTACGAACAATTCCCAAGATTTCAAAGCTCTAGCTTGATGGGAAGTTGGTTAAATTAACGATCGAAAATTTGATGACACACACACACACTCACACACACACCAAGTGAAATTCAGAAAAACGTTGTAAAAAACAATTGCTGTGTTTCGAGATTTATACCATTAAATTCACAGTTCAGTATACATTTCGATTTGAAAACAAGTACAAAAAAATATTTTAATTTACTGTTTTTATTTAATTGGAGGAACATATGTTTTCTTGAAAATTCAATGCATTTGTTGATAATCATACCTAATACGTTTCAGTATGCTCTTTAAAAGATGTTATTTAACTACTAAATGTAGCGTAGTAAGAAATATCATTATGATTATTATTTCTTCTCATCTTTCAATTGTATTGAATTGCTACTTGCTCTCATTCAATTAATAAATTTGTGTTTAATATTTGCATCAATTCCATATAAACTGACACACATTTAAAATTAAATAGTAAATACATATTTGAAAAAAAATTAATATAATATATTAATTTGAATAGTTTTTGATTTTAATTTTATGGCACTTAAAGAACATGCCAAATTTTTAGGCATCCATTATATTTATTCCTTAATTCAAACATTCATTCCGTCAGTCAAATTGTAACAATTAAACTATGTCCAAAAATATATTAATCTGAATTTCTCTAGTATTTTATTAATGAAAATCCCTTCTCAGAGATACACAATTATTTTAATTCCGTGAAACATAAGACTTTCTAGAAAACCAGAATTCTTTAGAGGTGAGAATAAAGATTAGAATATCAGAGGTCACAGAAAAAAAAGATAGCAATTATGTATGCGACTAAAAGGAAATCCATTTTTCTTTTTTAGTATGAAAATGTTGAAAGGAGATAAGATGTGAAATGGTTTATGAGATAGAATCACCAGAGGGCGTTAATTATTGATTTGTCCTTGATAAAATGATCAACCTAGTGAGAAAGAATTTTTTCATCGGATTTGAGAATGTCTTACTTCTCACGAAGTCATTATCTGAATCAGTCTTAAAAAAAGTTAATTGCATATATATATATTCCAGGTTCCCACTTGTTTCATAAAAATGAAAAAAAATTAAGTAAGCGAGTATTTAGAATTTTTAATAAAAAAAAAATCAATAAACAGTAGACGCCATCTTCAATGATTACCATGGTACATATGCTTTTACCAATTACTCCTAAAATGGTTAAATGAAATAAATTACATAAACTTCAATGTACTTTAGAATAACATACCACTATTTAAATAACCACTGCTCCTGAAAATATTAGGTTAAATTCTGAGGAATTTTTAAATTTCCTTAGAATTTTTTTAAAGTTTCTTCCTATGGGAAATAATTTTTCTTTATTACATCACTCCAAATAATGAAATGAAAACAAGAAAAGAAAATCTCTGACAAACACACATATTTAAAATAATTATATTCAAGATTAGTTCTGATAGATACGAATATTTTTTCACCACTTTATAAATCACAAGAATTTCGCTTTTACTCATTTTACCTAATAAAATATAGAACAGTTAAAATTAAACTGGCAGTTCACAAAAGACTTAGATCTGGATTTTCTGAATGGATCCGAATGAACTTCAAATATGAGTTATATAAATCATGGTTTATGGTGTAGTCTTAGTAAGGAAACAATTATAATATTTTCCAAGAGATAAAAATGTTCAGCAAAAACTGATGCAAATGAGCAAGAATTTAGAGTAATGCTTTAAATAGATTGTTACCTGTAGAAATAAACGTTCGCTCTAAGTGATCATGTTATAGAACAAAAAAGGAACATGTATTAATCGTAAAACTGTTTTACAGGAATGATCGTAGCTCTCTAGCAGTACTCCTTGCTTTTTGACGAATGAAAAATTTAATGAAAGAGCACATATCAGTAAATATTGTCACGAATATGATTTGAAAGTACGAAGAAAGTCGTCCTTTAGGTATTGCACATGTATAAAGAATTGCTATTAAATGGCCATTGGGAGGAAATTTTAATCACAGAAACAATAGCATCCAAATGTTCTCTAGCAACCATTATCAGTAGACATGTTTAACATGGACAATGGATATTCCTTTGTGAAAAATGCACAAGATTTTATGCAACATTTTAAAGTTTTAATTTATTAAATTACACATCACGTGCAACACTTGAGACATTTTAATCATTCTGCATACATTGTTTTGTTTTTCGTTCCATGTCTAAGATGCAAGCGAATTAATGATATCCACCACATATCTTATAAACAGAAGTTCACTTTTAATGAGATGGTATGGCGAACCCACAGAACTTCCGCATATGAGATACCAGAAATCCTCATGCCAGGCAACAACAACAGTTATATTCACCATATACAGTGGCAAATACGTATTAAAGTTGAGTTTCATTTTGGGTCCTTATTTCTTTGAATAAGTCATATTGATTTGTCTTGTGTAACGTACAGTATCAAGTGAATAATGCAGCGTAATTTTGAAAGGACAAGTCATCCCTTGTTGAGGGACCACTGTTGTCTAAACTCTATTATTTAATGCTCGATGGATCCCCTGCTCATACAGTGATATCATCCGAAACTGTGAATTGAGCAAACTTCCCTGGCCAATGTGTAACTTCATGTAACTTTTGTGGTGCAAGGTAGGCATGGTGGACAACTTAGCCCTCCAGATCGCCATCTAAATTCGCATGACTTTTGGCTGTTTGGTTTTCTTATGTACTATACGTAACAAATATGAGTTAATAAGGAAAAGGAACCCAAAGTCAGCATTTTCCGTCATGTTTCCATTCAGAAATGCAGCGTGTGTCCGTTGTTGACGTGGTGATATGATTTCAACATTCTGTTGATTGGCAAGGTATGTATACTCAACAAACCTGAATGCAACCAATAAAATTTTGACATACTTTTACTCTAATCTTACTTGATTACTTACTCTAATCTTACTTGATTACCGTACATTAGTAAAATTATCAATAAATATTTTTCCGGTTAAACCTTGATTCCATGATTTGCACAATATATATATGAAATTTCATTCAGATACGTTCAGTATAATCTAAGTTGAAAGCATCTGAGTACCATGAGTTTAATTTCTACACCTGAAATTTTAATAACCAAAAAGAATTTAGTTCAAAAGGCTTGCAGAACAAACAATAACAATGTTTTCATAACAATATACTAATGACCTTTTTGTATGGGAAATAAAAAAAATAAAATAAACAAAGATAAATGCAAGTATGTTGGCAGATACATTTTTAAGTGTGATCCTTTGTATTAGGAACTAGTTAAGCCAATTTTTTTTGAAAAGTTGTATCTTAGAAGGACTCTTTTTGTAATGCAGACATAGTTTTCAAAAATATTTTAGATATGAGATAAATTGCAAAATTTTGAACACATTTTTTAAAGGTTTTTTTTTCTTTCAATTTTGCTTACAGAAATTTAATTACTTCACATCAGAAATTTGACATCTATTATTTTGTTTTTAGAAATTTAATTGTTTTTAGACAAAACAAATTTTTATATCTTTTAAGAACAAATTAAATGCTTACTGAAGAAGAAAATGGAACTAATATACTTTCTATGTATGAAAATACATTAATTTTATTCTTAAAAGGATATACAAGTTTGAAAATATTTGAAAAGTAAACAGAATACAATACTTAATCAGCTCTTAATAGCCATTACTGGAAGAAAATAGGAAATTCGAAATTTAATGTACACCTTGAAAATCGCTCTCTATAATTCAATTTTCGATTTCATTCAGTTTGCTTTGTAGTGAAATTTAATTTTTTAGAATACTTTTCTCATTTAAATTACAACAACATTAGTTATAGCCAAATTTATATTATAAATGATAACTGAACAATAAAATAGTGAAAACCAAGCAATTGGATATTAAAAGTCTATGATAAGTGGATCGTGCTAAAATATTGTTTCATATAGTAAAATATTTCGACATATAGGTGGAAATTTGATTTTGATTTTCAAGTACGTAAATTTTGTACACTTTATAAAGAAAAAAAATCATTTAAAACAATGCAAGTAAAGAAAAAAATTACTAAGGATGTTGATGACAGAATGCTTAAATTTATAGGTGCCATAAAGACAGAAGAATGTCATCTGAAGACGAGAGAAATCACTTGAAGATAGTTGGTATTTATGTGAGTTCAAGGGTAATAAAATGTTTATCATATTTCAGACATAGAGCTAGAATTTCTAGAAAAAAGTCATTTCTCATATCTACTGCAACTTCATGAATATTGGGCGGGGTAGGAACATATTGACTAGATTTATGACTAATAGAAGCAAGTGATTTATCTCATAAAATATCCTTTAGGTAAAGTGTAGGTCGAAATTATATTGGGTGTTGAACAAGATTGGAATTACATACAGATCCAGATCACAACAAAATTCAAGTATTCTAAAAGCGTAATGATATGGGAATACATGTCAGCAGATGGTGTAGGCACGTTTCAGGTATTTGAAGTCCTGCCGAACGAAAGAGAAATTGCATAGTTAAATCCAGAAAGCAACCCTGCTTCTTTGTATTTTCCCATTAATGGACTGTTTATTTTTAAATAGTTTATTGCACTACATGAATAACATGCAAACCAATTGTTAATGCAAAAGGAATTCTACTTTTTAAGTGACCAGGAAACAAATCTGAAAACCCTTATCAATATATATAAAACAGTTTAAAAACATCTTAAGTAAATGTATCATTCTTCAAACGTAAGGCGGTTAGAAAATATTATAATTGCAAATTAGCACTATTTAATACCAAAAAAATGTGGTACTTTTCAGCTGAATAAGACGTTCCTGCGAAGCTGAAATATGGAACAAAAAGCATCAAAATAAAAAAATTTTATTAAGTATTATGACATTGTTTACCTTATAATTTTAGACAATGCAAATATATTTTATAACATTTAAAACATTAAAAATATTTTTTTTTGTTTCAATATAGTATTATAATTTACTTATAGATGACACACAAATGCTTGGCATTTCAAGAAATAATTCAATTTCATTTATGAGCACACATAATTTACAATTTATTTAAGAGATTAAAAAAATTGTCCTCAACCTCAACCATAAATGTATCTACATTACGATATATTTTATGCGCTAATAAGATCGTGACACACTCACTCTCTCTCTCTCTCTCTCTCTGTATATATATATATATATATATATATATATATATATATGCATACATAGGTAAGATTATGCATGGTATCCCTCAAATTACTCCAATGAGCTTTCTTCATTGTTGGATTTAAACATAAAGCTCTAGCTTACTTATTAATACAGCATCTCTCGAATTCAGAGGTTCGACTCTTATTGTTTCTTAATTTAAGCAGGTGTCTCTTAAATTTTTTTTTAACTACAAACGAATCTCTACGACAGTTTGTTCTAATTTTAAACTACACTTATCTACCAACATATCAGTATCATCTTTTCTCTATTCCTTTCAATTTGGATTCATTTAAATACAAATAAATTTACGTTATAATACTTTTTAACTACGTTTAATCTGCGCAATCTCGTTTTATTTTCTTTTGAAGGAGTTATTTTAAATATAAAATTTAGAAAGTAACCCAAGGTGTAAGTAAAAGGATGTTCTCCAAAAACCCAACGTCGCATAATTAGATAATATTTTATGATTGTATGGCTTGTACGATAATGTTTTCCAGTCCCAGAAATGTTTTATTTCTTAAAACTGGAAAAATATTCCAAATTAAGCCCACAGATGGCACTGAATGACTTTTATTCATTAGAGAAAGTTCATTTTGGCAATGTAAATTAAACATGGCGACTTCAGTTCTCATCCCGAACAGGGGTGAATAACAAAGCAGTAGAACATCATCGGTTTAGTACGAAGACACATTGTGATAAAAAAAATCACTTAAGATAAACATTTTTTTTTGTTTCCTCTATAAATTCTTACATGATCTCCAAATATTCTCCATCAAATTAGTTTTTCGATTAATGTTTAGTGTGAAATGTGCCGTTACTAGCTGGTCAATCCAACATTTTACGGGGGGGAATTAACAAGTTCCTGATATTTAGAGCTCCTGCAGGACATATTATCCGATTCTGTGGAGTATCTTCGATGCTTCAACTATGAAATATTAGATAACAACATGACGGCGCGCCTTTGCATGATTCATGACATAATAAACAATAGTGTTGGAAACCTTTGAGGAATAAATTTTCTTATACGGGTTTCGATATGTGGTGAACACGTTCACCTAATCTGACTCCAATGGACGTTTTT